>CM022947.1:91692762-91800005 GCA_012931725.1 Litsea cubeba
GCGTTGGAAACTGGGCCGCCAAACTTAAATCTGAAGACCAGCAGTCGAACCAAGTATCGACCAACTTCTCATTACCAATGGTCCATATACAGCCTGTTTGAATTAGATGAGCAGAACTCCTAATTTTACGCCAGACACAGGAACCAATTTTGGTCGTTAAAGAGCTCCATATAGCAGTCCTAGGAAAATACCTTCCTGTCATCCAATCAGCCCAGAGAGAGTGAGACGTAGCAGCAATCCAAGCCAACTTAAGGAAGGAAGCTCCATTGTGATCTTGGATTGCGCCTAATGCCCAGGCCTCCCTCTGAAGTGGGAAGACAAACCAAGTCCCAACGAATCTGGGTCCTTTTGGATCTAGAAGAATCTGCCGACCAGAGGAAATTCGTCATTATACCTTCCAGGTGATTTGAAACAAACTTGGGAGAGGGAAAACCATCGCAATGTGAGTGGCTAAACTGCCCAGCACATGCCTAATCAAGATTCTGTGACCGGCAAAAGAGAGCAGCCTAGACTTCCACCCGACAAGCTTGGAGAGGAACCTATCCACCAGAAAATTGAAGTGATGCCTTTTAGGAGTACAAACAATGAGAGGAGCACCAAGGTAGAACTGGAACTACAAAATGGCGAACTAGAAAACCAACTACACGAGCATATGCCATGAATTAGCAAAGTATGACAGAAAATAACACTGAATTGCGAAACAGGATGGAGAAACAGTATAGTAGTATGTGATTATCAAATTCACTTCAATTTCCTACTTTTGCCCATAGGAATTCCCATCAGATCCAAAACCAAACAAAAAGCAGTTATTTCTTACCCAAGAACATAATAAGAAATCATTCAATTAACTGACTTCCTGAAGATCCAGAAGATGAGGTTCCCTGTTCATCATGTATGCCCAAGAATTCCAGATCCTTGCTCCCTGAATCCACTGCTGTAACTATAAAAACACAAAACCAGAAAGAAAAATAGAAAATTCAATGCCCCGGATGAAGAAAACCAAAAAAAAATTACAAAGTTGAGATTCTTTTTTTTTTTCCTCATCCTCAGAGAATAACAATATACCTTGATAAGATGAAGTTTTAAGAAGCCTTTCAATCAGTTTCCTGTCTATAAGGCTGTCATCAACAACTAGAACATGGAATTGGTTTTCAGCAGGTATAGCCATTGCTGATTGCTAGAAGAAGATAAGAAGAAAAAACAAGGAGGAGAATTTGCAATTGCAAGAGAAAGAAGATGAACAGAATTAGTGTTTATAGGAGGAAGGAGAAGAACCCATAGGAAAAACCCCCACCAAAATCCCCCTCCATAGAAAGCAAGATCTGACCAGATTTCATCAGAATCTGTAAAATCTCCAAATGAGGTTTTTAAATTAGATGACAAGCAAGGGACCCTTTTGTTTCTTTTAAGCTTTTTTCCTTGATATTGATATCTTGAGATGCAAATTTATTTTTTTTAACCTTGTTGAGTGTAAGAACAAGGTGTGGGGTGTGAGACAGGGCAAATGGTGATGTGAGGTGGGCTTGTGACTTTATTACATGTGTTGTTGTTGAAGGCAAGAGGTGGGTCCCATTGAAATCTCAAATCTCAACTTATAATTGAATGGAAAATGTTGGTTTTGATTACTTTTTTATCATCACAAAAAGAGGAATCATCACAAATACATCGGCATGATAGTGGTGTTTCCTCCTGTGACAATGGGGAGGCACCCCAATTCATTGTCAATGGTCTCTCCTCATCTGTCCTTCATATACAAAAACACCTATTATGTTCGGTTGCAAGAAACCACCTTCAAGGAAACTAGCTAATTAAGGAAAAATTATTTTGTCTTGAAACACTTGCTGGGACACTACTTACTTATATTTGGCTTTCTGGACATAATTCCATGGAAAATATGATTCCACTTGTGATGCATGAAAAACTAATGCATATTAAGAGAATATGGAAGGTTCATGTTCTTGATTGTGCATAAGGGTGAGTTCGTCCCCAAGGTCTAGAATTATTTTTTAAATCAGTAAGAATTGCCAACTAGTTAAATCTGGAAATGCAGTCCTGGAAAACTCATTTTCTAGATGCGTTTTCCTGATAACCTAGTGAGGCCAAATGATGAACTAATGTCTTCAAAGAGTTAAAACTCTGAATGTCATCAAGGAATGAATGAGCTTTGAAATTTATTGTTCCATGAAAATTCCTTTCCTTTCCTTTCATTTCTGGATGCATTTTCCAATAGGGTCTCATGATGAGCTTAGGTGATGGTGTGCTTTTAAAGTAGTGTTATATAGCCTCCAGTGGATTTGTGCTATGGATTTTATTTTATTTTTTTCTTTTTTGGTGCCATATGTTGACCCCACCCATGTCCTGATGATTTCAACCAAAGGTTAACCCATCAAGGCTAGGGTGCAGAATGGTGGATTTGTGCTGCTTGATGATAAATAACCCTACTCTGACTTTGGATTTTGTTGGATTCGGGTTTCAGGTCTGTTGGGTCAGATCGACGTCTGAGGTCTATCCAGCCCAGACCTGATCAGTTTAGAGCCCTATATATTGTTCTAGTTCAGATGCATCAAAGACTGGATAAAATCTCTTATTATAATCTGTTTATTACCTCGGCTGCTATCAAAGGTAAAAATGGAAATGTTGTGCTATTTTCAACCCAGATCTGTACACATGCTATTTAATAAGTAAACCGGTTGGTTTTAGAAGGGTCCCTATCTTGGTTGAAAAGAGGGTCTCTTTAGTATATATACTAGTGGTGGGTCTGTTAATCTGATGGGGGAAACAAATGGGCATTTCTTAAAATCAAAACTGCCAAAAAAAAAAAATAATAGCACAATTCATGGGTCACCTCTCTATTGGCCTTTGCCAGAGTTGGGCCCATCATCATATGAATATCACTTGCGGAGAGGAAAGAAACTTGTATGCATTTTCTTCAAAAATGAACTTGACTGGAAGCAGCTTAACTCGGCCTTTAAAGATTTTTCTGCTGGCATAAATCATAGGGCTACATCCAAAATAAATAAGCCTTTGAAAAAGTCCCATAATCTTGAGCTTGCCTCAGTTATCCGGCTTGGTAAATTAATAACATATATATTTCTAATCAATACATAATCCTCATATTTGTTCTTCTTGTGGTAGGGAGTTAAATATGGATAAAAGTTGGATGCAGCTTCCGGGTAGACATTTATCTGCTTACATGAAAGGAGTTAAAGACTTTATTGAGTATGCACGTGATTATGCGGATAAAGGCAATAGGATAAAATGTCCATGTAACAAGTGCAACAATAGATATTTCAAACCCATTAATATGGCTAAAGCACATTTGGAGGAAAATGGAATGGATAAGACTTATACCCGGTGGGTGTTTCATGGCCAAGATTTTGAGAAAATGAGTGACGATGAAGACGACGATGTTGATGGTGGTGTAGAGCAACGTTGTGATGGGTTGCAGGAAATGTTAGCAGACGTATGTGCGGGAAGGCATGAGATGAATATTAATGTGGAAAATATACCACAAGGGGAAGCATCTAGTAGTCATGGTCCTAGTGTAGCAGATGAGGATCCACAACCATCTGATGCGATGTCAAATGACTTGGATCCACAACCGTTTGATGCGATGTTAAATGATTTGCATCTTCCACTATATCCAGAGTGTAAGAAGTTTTCAAAATTGGAATTCCTTGTGAAGTTGATGCATGTAAAGATAATCAACCATTGGAATAACAAATCATTTGATATGAATCTTCAATTGATTAAAGCGGCATTGCCTACTGGTGAGACGCTTCCCAAGTCATATTACAAGGCTAAGAAGTACATGCGGGATCTGGGTCTTGGCTACGTTCCTATACATGCATGCAAATATGATTGTGCACTCTTTTGGAGGGAGCACGAACTTAAAACAAATTGTCCAGAATGTGGTGAGCCGAGGTATAAACTTATTGAAGGTAAGGGTAAGAAGATTCCTCAAAAAGTTTTACAGTATTTTCCGCTGAAGCCTAGACTGCAGAGGTTGTTTATATCAAAAAAGACGGCTGAAGATATGAGATGGCACAAGGAAAAGCGAGTTGGGGAGGATAATGTATATAGGCATCCGGCAGATAGTCAAGCTTGGGAGGAATTTGACAAGGGCTATCCGTGGTTTGCGAAAGATCCTCGTAATGTCCGTCTTGGCCTCGCGAGCAACGAGTTCAATCCCTTTGGGACATGAGCACTTCCTATAGCATGTGGCCTGTGATGATTATCCCATATAATTTGCCACCTTGGAAATGTATGAAAGAACCCTTCCTTTTCATTTCATTACTTATTCCTGGACCAAAAGCACCCGAAAATGACATCGATGTGTACCTAGCACCATTGATAGATGAATTGAAGGAACTATGGGAAAATGGCATAGAGACTTTTGATATAGTGACAAGAAAGAAATTCAAATTGCATGCAGCACTTTTATAGACTATTAATGATTTTCCTGCATATGGAAACTTGTCTGGTTGGAGTACGAAGGGGTACATGGCATGTCCAATTTGCAACAAGGATGCATGTTCAATGTATTTGAAGCATGGACGAAAGCTATGTTTCATGTGCCACCGTCGTTTCATGCCTCCCAGGCATGCTTGGCGAAGCCGTTACAAGGATCAGTTTGATGGTGATATTGAGCGCCGTTCAAAACCTAAGAAATTATCCGAGGATGAAGTTTTCGCACAATTTGAACGTGTCCAACCAAACAAATTTGGCAAAGCACCAAACAATAAGAAGAGGAAACGTACTGAGATGGAATTGAATTGGACAAAGAAGAGCATATTTTTTGAATTATCGTATTGGCGAGCACTAAGGCTTCGACATAATCTGGATGTGATGTACATAGAAAAGAACATTTGTGATAATGTGTTAAGAACATTGTTGAATCTAGATGGGAAAACAAAAGACACCGTGAAAGCTTGTATGGATTTAGAGGCAATGGGTATACGAAAGGAATTACACTTAATCCCGAACGGTGATAAAGTAATGGTGCCACCTGCATGCTATACACTTTCTGGTGCAGAGAAAAAGAGGTTTTGTGAATGGTTTAAATCGGTTAAGTTCCCATACGGATATGCATCTAATATATCTCGATGTGTGAACACTACAGATGGTAAAATATCAGGATTGAAAAGTCATGACTGTCACGTCCTTTTACAACGGCTTCTCCCGGTTGTAATACGTGGATATGAATGATGATGTTTGTATCCCATTGATTGAGTTGGGTATTTTCTTTAACGAGCTGTGCAGCAAGACTTTAAAGTTGCAGGTGTTAGAGAAGATGGAAAGGGACATTGCCATAATACTTTGTAAGCTGGAACGAATATTTCCACCGGCATTCTTTGATGTCATGGTTCACTTAGCAGTTCATTTGCCATATGAGGCAAAAATTGGTGGACCTGTGCAGTATCGATGGATGTATCCTATTGAAAGGTGATGTGTATAAATTATTAATTTTTATATGATGTCTTTATGAATGTAATTTATTACTTTTTTATTTAGTAACTATAAACTTTAAACAGATTCTTGCACACTCTAAAGCAATATGTGCGTAACAAAGCACGTATAGAAGGATCAATTGCAGAATCATATATTGACAATGAATGCCTCTCATTTTGTTCTATGTATTTCGAAGGAATAGAAATAAAATTCAACCGTGAAGAACAGAATTATGATGGAGGTCAGGGCCAATCATACGAAGGGCTTCATGTTTTTGGACAAATTGTCCGACCATTAGGATCTGGATCATATGAGATAATGGATATAGTGAAGTATGACAAAATTCGATATTACGTGCTAAATAATTCTGAGGAAATTGCGTCATATCGTGAGTAAGTGAACTATGTACCTTTAATATAATTGCATATGAGGTATTTGTATATTAAATCTTGCATTTGTATTATAATGGTATATTCTTCCTATATAGGGAGCACAAGTTAGAGCTTCAAGGGGAAAGCATACACAATGTCCAACAGAGACATCAAAGCCAATTTGCTAAATGGTTTCAAAAATGTGTAAGTGTTCATACATATAAGATGCTGATGCCTTATACAATAAAGCATTATGTTCCAAAAGTCTGTGAGTATATTCACAAGTATAGCCGATGCCTTATTATGTTGGGCATTTTGATATATGGTCATTGTTAGTATTATTATTATTATTATCATTGAAGATTTTGTTACTTTGATTTGCTATGAAGTTTCAGATGTTATAATTTTTATTTATTTGCTAATGATGATAAATAATGTATACAGTTGCTTTCCTTTGCTCAATCGCAAGCTCAAACTTAACCACGTCATTGGTATGATTTTTTATCTCTTCTTTCTCATATCTTTCTTCTGAAAATATATTCATTGATGCCCAATAGCAAAATCTTCTACTAGTTTCAAGATGCAAGGGAATTTTTTACCATTTTTTTCTCCCTTCACTACAACAATTTTCACTTTTGCCGGCGCTTTTTAGGTCACTAAAACGCCGGGAAAAAACCTTTCCTGGCCTTTTCTCTTGCGCCGGCAGTAATATGCCAGCAATACCCTTTCCCAGCAAAATAAGGTGGCACCGGGAAAAAGTTGTCAATTGCCGACATTATTTTTCACCAGGAAAGGGGTTTATTGTATAGGGAAAAGTAGTTTTTTTTTCAAAAATAAATTTTCAAAAAAACTTTTGCCGGCATTTTTTTGCGCCGGGAAAAGTAGTTTTTTTAAATAAATTTTAGAAAAACTTTTGCCGGCGTTTTTTTGCGCCTGGAAAAATATTTTTTTTTTTGAAAAATAAATTTTAGAAAACTTTTTATGGTGTTTTTTTACGCCAGCAAAACATTTATATAATTTTTTTAAAAAGCGCCGGTTAAAACATTTATATTTTATAAAAAAATTTAATTTTTTAATTTCTTTCAAATTAGGCCTTGTGTGTACATCAGCCCAAAAATCACAACAATCACATGATCCGAACCATTTGTTTCACAGACTTGTGAAAAAAGTAAATCACCATTTGGAACAAGTCAAAATAACTCACTTCAAACTCAAATGAGCAAAACTTCACAAAACACATCAATTGGACAATCCACACCAGTTGCAAAAGATATAAAATATCTTAAAGAAAGAAATCAACCAACCATTATTTTCTGAGAATTTCTTCCACGCGAATGAAAATTACTGCACTTGTCCAATTAAAGTGAGTTAAAGGTCTGTAGTTGTAAAATCCTCCCTAATACATAAATAGTGTACAACACCATAGTTTTTCTAATCATTGTATAACAAAGAGCTGCCAATGTGGCAAAAACTAAAAAACATATAACAAGAATATGAACAAAAATCATAATTGTTGTTATCAGATGTACCCCATAAGAATTATTATGACAAAACCATTGGATATCTCTCACCATCTTGGATTGAAAAAAAAAATGGAATAAATAGCTGATCTTCTGTGTGTCAAACATTCAAACCCCATTTCAATTAGAGCAGCAACTCCGCAATCTGTATGGCATTAAGAGCAGCAACTCCGCAATCTGTATGGCATTAAGAGCAGCTCCCTTGCGAATTTGGTCACCACAGACGAATATATCCAACCTGCTCCAAAGCCTTCCTTTTCAGTGCAATGCCATTTGGAAATTGAATGATTGTTAAAAAATCACTCTATACCCATCTCTCCACAGTGCACATCAGAAACCAAGCATCTGTAAGACCCACCACGTTGATGACTAACCCAGGATTCATTGGCCAAGCTTACTGCAGCAGTGCATCAGACCCAGGGGGTTAACCCAGTAGACTCAATCAGGTACTAGTGGATCTATTCAACACAATGTTTGGGTTTTGATATGTACTGCCCCCCATTAGATTTTTCAAAAATTCTCCATGGATTAGTATTTTCACTTTCCCATTTTCATTTTGCGCTTCTAGGGAATTCTATAGAGCATTTTTGCAATTTTTTATTTATCTGGTTCCTACATCCATATTTAACCTGACGATTGTGGTTGGGATCACATTTCCTTTTTCATACAGCCAATATGACCAGTTGCAACTTTGGCCTATATCAAGAATGGAATTACATGATCAACTATATAAGTAGTTCATTGCTCTAGAACTCTAATGAAGACTTGCAACTTAGGTCTCATCAAGAATGTAATTACATGATCAACTAGTTCACTGCTCTAGGACTGTAATGATCTTATTAATTTGTCTTGTCAAAACAATACTATATTCTAGTGTTCAAACAACTTAGTGTCATGATCTTACATGAAACATGCTACCATAATCAAGACAGAGAGATCATTTTGGCCTTTTTTGCATCAAGTTCACTGTTATGGTGCAATAGAACTGAAATGTAAACATTGCAGCACAACAAGGAGTCAGAGAGGTTTAAATCAAAGCTGTTGCATTGTTCCGTCAGCCACAGAGAGCTATGAGAATGACAAAGATAGAAAAGAGGACGCATAATTATAATGATTAAAAAACGGAAATATTTTAAAAACAAGGAGAAGATCAAATCAGATTGCAAGATTCAAGTCACTGACCAAAGACATGACAAATAACAATTTTTGAAATTTGATATGACATTCAGTCGTACACAAAAATATTATAACAATAACATAGATAAATAAAATGGCTAAAAAGGACCATTTCATTGCAAATTACGCATTTTCATCAGAAAAAAAATACCATAATGGCACATTTTAGAAAAAATGAAGGAGAATATCATACCTGCTCCACAGTGAGGGCAAATTTTTTACCCCCAATGTTGAAAGAAACCGATGGCATTGTAGAAAGACTACTGCAATCAACAACTGATTCTCCCATGGGACTTGGCAATCGATCGCAAAGCTGCAGCACATGAGAGCATAAGAGAACATTCCATCTTTCCCTAAAATATTCTTTTAATCATGAGTTACTTTACCTGATTGATGCAGTCCAATATGCGCTCCTCTGTCTGATTTTGCTAAAGCATCACGTGTGTCAATGGCCTACAAAAGAAACAACCTGTTAGAAGTTTATGTTACCCATTACTGAAAAGGGATCTTTCCATATTTTTTTGTCATCAGGAATTGGGCTAAATAGAAAAGATGTGTGTGTGTAGAGGTTTCAAAAGTTACTTGGAACATTTATCCCACTGCAAAAGCTTCTTGTATTTGGCATATGAATCAAGGGATGAAGTGAATGTAAAACTTCAAAGAAGGCAGGGAAGGCTTTTAAATCTTGATGCATAGTGCAAAAAGCATAGTGCAAGAAACTCCTCATATCAGGTAGATGAAAATCACTTGAACATATTTTATATTTTGTAAAAGGGGAAGTATAATTTTATTTTAAGATCTTAAAAGTAATTAGTAGAAAGTAACAATAAAAACCTCAACAATCATAATGAAGCTCTCTACTTTCTTTATGGCACAATTTGCATCTACCTTCTTACATGCCTAGTTATCACATCTATGTAGACAATTTTAAAAAAACCTGTAAATGAGGCAGGACTTAGCAAGGTATTCAGGCAACAACTGCTAAAATACCTGTAAACGGATAGGCAGGTGCATATATCTCAATGTCTCAGATGCCATTATTACAGTACTTTGGAACAACTTTTTTAATCAGTAATAGTAAAATTTTATTAAAAAGGATGATTAGAGGATTCAAAGAACAATTGTGGCAGACTATAAGCTGATGGGAACGAGTTCAACTGCCTACGTAAGTTGTAACAGGATGATGAGAAGATCCAATCAACAATTGTGGCCGACTATAAGATGATGAGAACAAGTCCAACTGCCTAAGTAAATAGTGAAAGAACTAGCTTTAGGCCTTGACTGGACCAAGTAGATTAACTGGATTCCATTGAATCCCTCTAAAAACATCAGTCAGCCACATAATGTGGTAAGACATTTTCTCCAATTTTCTCCATTCCTCTGTTTCGTTACTATTGCTTTGACATCTTCACAAACCTCTGCATATCTTCTAGTGTTCATCTCATAGTCCCAACCTTTGATCATATCCCTACTAAAATCCAAGCCAGTACTAGTAGTTATTTAGCATTCTAGACTACATGTCTGACATTGGCTTCCACACAGCATAAGACGTGCTAAAATGCTCGGTCCATCAATTTTCCAGTCTTGTTAGCTACACCAGGACCAAACATAAAGCTATATACAGTCTCCTTCATTTCAGTGTGGGTCACATAATTCGGGTCCAAATTAAAGTTTTTGAGCTACAACTTGACTGTGATAAAGATATTATAAAAGAATAATTCACAAAATTATAATGCTTTAAGAACTTTAAGAGGAATGAATTTATAATTCTACAAGCAAAGGAATACCTTCTTAGGATTCAGAATGGAGCAAAGTGGTGTGTAATCATTTCTTGATAAGCACACTCATCTCTCTCTGTAATTTGAATTGCCCCATCCAATACAAGAACATTATTGTAGGGGTCTGATAATCTAGAAGAATTACTGTTGGCAGTTGGCGAGTTAGGGGTCTGATCAAGTCTGGATTCATTCAGCATGAAAACTAAATGATTAATATGTGTCATTTCCTGCAATCTAACCATGTACAAAACAGCATGAATAGTGAGATTCTAAAGCAGGGGATGATAAATCTCCTTCATTTTCAATACTTCTTCTTCCTCTAGCATTCCAAATCTAACACAACACAACACAACACAACACAACAGTTAGAGAAAATGTGAGAGAAGGTAGAATTCCAAGGCATAGAAAACACATTTTCACAAATTTCTACGGAACATTTCAAGATTCATGCAGAATCTAATGCAAAACGACAACAAAATGGAAAATCACAATAAACATGATGATCTTAGAAAATCTATTGGTTCCTGATCGAATGAAGAAGAAAAGGAAATCAGGGGGAAATGCTGGGATTCTAGAGCAAAGAAAGCTTCTAATACCTCAATCTACACGATCTTCAAGAGGCAAATTTATATTCTAATAACTCATCTGAATAAGTCGCATGAAACCTACATTAAAACAGTATAAGTCCATAAAAAGAAAGCAAAGTAAGAGGGAAAAAATAAAGCATGTATTCTATTGATTAGTTCAATTTCTTACATGAGAACAAAATATCCAACCAATGTCTTAGAGCTAAATATCCACACAAATTTCACCTAATTATAATTTAAGGTGAACTCATATTTATCATAACATATCCAACCTTAGTATCATGTATACTCTCTCTTGCTGTGTACTGATTTAGTTATATATATTTGCCACTTGTGTGTTGTAATTATTCTCTCATGTAACTGAGTGATCGAGTTGTAATGTATTCTAGTCTGACCAATTCTGACTCGAGTACTAGTCGAGTTGAGCTTGCAAGTTTATAAAATATGTTAGGAATAGTGCTAACTGCTACTGCTATAACTCTTTTTACAATCAGATCTACTCTATACATGATTGAGAAATCACAGCCCTTCTTACCTACATGGAATGGTCTACTTGAGCACAATCATCTGGGACATGGTCACTTAAAAATTAAAAGGTGATGATTGTATTGGTTGTGGAGGTAGATCATGTGATGGCCTATTTTTGTTCAGCAAATCAAACTGAGGATAAAGATTATGCAAACAAAGCAAATTTGAAATCATACAAAATGAAGAATGAAAATGCAAGTCAGCAGGCAGCGTCAAGGCCTCAAGGGCCCATTATACATTAGAATTTATAGGCCAGCAGGCAAGGTGCACCACTTTAATACAAGTAGGAGTTTGATTCTGCATAATGATTAGGAACAATTCCCCCCTCCCTGCCAACTTTTAATTGATGCTCACCTCTCAATAAAAAAAAAAAAGGCACTCAAAGGTGACTGAACTAGACCCTTTTTAAGCTCCCAAACAGGAGAGGAAAAATATATGCAATACATGAGGCAGTAAATATATGGCTTGTTCAGGCAAGCACACTGAACAGGTTGAGCCCATCATTTAGTGATCCAGCTTGTTCAACTGCTCGGCCCAATGAACAATATGGATTGCTGCAAGAAAAGACCCATTTTATGAAATGCTTGGGCAGAATACACTGTAGAAGCATTTGGCCCATGTACCAAGGAGGAAGAAATATTCCATGTAACTGAGCACAAAGTCTTCATCAAAGGGCCCTTTTGCATCTAGAGGCATAGCATGTCCAGATGGTAGCTGGTTTAATTAACGCAGAATGGATTGTTATCCACTTTGCTACCAATGAGGGAATAAGAATATCTGAAAGACATTACATGGTTATGGTTTTTCAGCCTCATCCACCAAATCAGTATCACTGCCAAATGCTGATTTAAAATAGAAGAAAGAAGGAATTAAGAACCCATCAAATATGAATTTGGATTTCCTCACCAAAAATGAAAAAACAATAACCAACCCCTCCCCCAAGATAGAAACTGAATGCAGGGTATGTCCAAACACATCCTTAAATGAAAGAACTGAATATTTTACCTATGAAAGCATAACAAGGTTTTTTTATAAGCATTAAAATGCTCAAAAAATAACTCAAGTATATCTCTAAGCTAACAAAGTTGCACTCTCAGAGAAGATTCGAATTGGATGGAAAAATAAACATCCACAGTCAAAACCAGACAATGAAATTAGATCTGCTGAATATGGAGAAGTCAGAAAATAGTTACCTTGTTTCTTGCAGGACTTTATCTTGAGGAACTTGGCTAGGACTAAGAGAATTATTGGACAATGAACTCACACCATCACCTCTTTCACCTGCCTAATAACAACCCAAAAGCAACATAGTCTGAAGATTGATGTCCTCTGGCCTGCAATGAAATATTAACCATTCAAAACTGAATTACTATTTGCAACAGTAAAAATTACTGCAATAAGAAGGGGAGAGATATATTACCAAAACTTTGGGTTTCCTTGAGGCCACATTCAATCTAAACCTACTAATACCTAATGAAAAAGCAAAGAAAAACACTATCAGTGGCAAAAGCCTTGATAAACCAAAACAAAGAAGGGATGAATACAGGAATCTCTCATAATTTTAGCTCCGTAACACGTCAGCACTAAACACAAATTCGTTTGGGGAAAACCATTAGCAAGCAATGGGATAGGAAACTAACCGTTACTACTACTACTACTGCAGCTGCTGCTGCTACTAAGTACTAACAACAGAATTATTTTCATTGCTCACCATAACAGCCCTGTATATCCCAAAACAGGTAAGTGATAAACAAAGATTTGAAAAGTTGAAAAGAAAAAAATGTTATCAAAACTGAAATTGGCAACCAACCATTCAAAATAACCAAAAAGACTAAAATCAACAAGAGGGAGGGAGATCTGAATATGTGTATCTAAACATTGGAAAGTGGACAAAATAAATTGGAAGATTTAGATAGAAATCAACTTCACCTTCCACAAGGATCTATGGAGATCTGAATATGTGTATCTAAACATTAAATGATAATGACACAAAAAATATAGTACGCGAAATTAAAAGGAAAAAAAAAAAAAACAGGTTTCAAGCTTTTGAAACCAGCTGTTCTAAGAAAACAATAATGACACGAAATCTGCCAACACACAAAAAATAACATCCAAATTGAAAATGATACATCTGAAACATACTACAAAAAACACAAGAAATATTGAAATGTCTGAAAAAAAAAGGCAATGGGGTAACCAATTACGAGCCATTTAACCCAACAACAAGAAAAGTCTCCACAATCCCAATAAAGATAAAGAGGAAGAGACAAACGGGCTCCCACAAAAGCAAACTATAGGCATCTCAAATGGGTAACTGTTTAAACTAACATTGTAAGAAAAGCTAAAAAAAAAAAAACCGTTACAAATAAGATCATAACAGAGGATCTTCGGAAGTCTCAACACTTGGATCTGTTGAAAACTTTCCAAATAGTGAAAAGCGCAAACCAAATTGAATTGGTTACATATAAACCGACTCCAACGAAAACCCACTGCCATGATGATTTTTGAAATGAGTAACTAAACATGAAAAAAAAAAAAAAAAAACAACAAAAGCACATAAAACCCAATGCAGAGAACAGGGATGAAACTAGAGAAAAGCTTTGAAGATCTTACGATTCAAGCTCACGAATCTGGCGGGAGGTGTGCCTATGATATCTCTTCTTCTTCCTATGAGGATCTGTTATATCTGGATTATCACCCAAACCGCCTCCACCTCTTAAACTTCCGCCTTCCATGCATGCAACACTGCTACAGTTTCTTTTGCTGCAACAACTAGTAAAAAGAAGATGATCTTGGTAGAGGAACGAAACTTCCAAAATACCTAAAAACAAAGACAATACAAAAAAACAACAAAACGATCGGATGTATGAAGCAAAAATAAAAGATCGGAGTAAGTCCGGGCCAGGTCGGCGAAGATCCGGAGCTGCTTCGAGTTCTCGAGCTTGAGCTTTCGGGCGTAGGCGGAGTAGGCATTGACGAGGTTTTTGTGATCGTTGGCTTGCTTGTGGATCTGATCGAATCTTGCCTTTAGAGGGTCGGATTTGAGCGCGAGGACATTTCCGCGGGCCGTGGAAGTGAACGGACGGCTGGGATCCGTTAGGGATTCGACCTGATTTGGGGAAGAACCGAAGAAAAGAAGAGATTGAGTTAGAATTTTTTTGGGGGAGAAAGAGAGAGAGAGAGTGAGGGTTTTGCTTACCGAGTGTGGATTTGGATGATCGGATGAAGTTGAAGAGACGAGGAGGAGAAGAGAGGAAGAGATGAAGGGTTGTATTGCTGCATTTTTTAGTGAGAGAAAAAGAAGGACGGGAGGGATAAAGAGAGCAGAGGGCGGGAGGGGAAAAAGGTTAAAAAATTTTAAGATAACAATTCCGGTGAGAATTATGCGCCGGTAAAAATAATTTCCAAAATATATTGGAAAATAAGCTTATGATTTATCTAATCTTTTGCCCGCGAAAAAAAAAATTCGTCGGGAAAAATATTACTTTTGCCGGCGAAAATAAAAATACGCCAGGAAAAATGGGACCTTTCCCGGCGAAAACAAAAAAATGCCGGGAAAAAGGGGACCTTTTCCGGCGAAAACGAAAAAACGCCGGGAAAAAGTGGACCTTTTCCAGCCAGGGCGAAATACGCTTTTGCGCCGGCAAAAGTATAACTTTTGCCGGTGTTTTTTAATTACGTCGGGAAAAAACGCCGGGAAAAGTGCATTTTCTTGTGGTGCTTATTCTTGCAAGTTCTGTATTTTTTACTCTCAGTCTTACTGTCTATATAATGGATGTGAATTACAACTATCCTAGATAAATGTGATAAGGCTTCAATGATAATGGTGTACATATTTATAAAACCAATGAAAATAGATGGCGAAGTAATAGAAACAATGAACACATCAGAAAGCTCACAAGTCAGTTATATTTATAACTTTATGCCAAGGTCCAAAGAAGAGAAAGTTACTTGAATATAAGAATGACAATGATGCACAGTTTGAGAGATGCTTCCATCAAAAGGCGTTTTCCTATGCATAATCTATAAATTAAGCTAGAACATGCATTGGTACGTTTCTTAATCATGCTGAAGTCACTATGATAGCGTTGGGAAGTTGCTAAATAGTATTGAAGTAGGTAGGTGCTGTGATAGTAGGTCTTTTACTTTTTTTCTTTCCTTCTCCCAAGTATTGTCAAGCTTCAACTTGTTATTAATTTATGTTAATGGATTTTCAGTGTTTACTAGTAAAAGGTTGGAAGGGAGCAAGCTGGAGTTTCCCTCGTGACAAAAAGAATAAAGATGAAGAAGACCATACTTGTGCCGTACGAGAAGTAAGTTCTTTAATAATAGCCTTTACCATTGCCTTTTCTGGTTGTTATTACTTCTCATGCTAATGGAACATGTTGAGATAGAGGAGAGGTTGTGGAAGCCTCTGCCTCTCAACTACTTCAACTGTTACCAAAATTATTTTTAGTGTCGTAAAGAAAATTAGTGAGATATTTTTCTCAATAATTATATTGGTCGCTGAAATTTAATCATTTAAGTTTTTTATTTGACCTGCAGTCAAACCCTTCTTGGATGGGATTTAAAAAAGTTCTGGTGTGTGAGACCAAACATCCCTTATTTATTCTGAAAAGGTAGTCCTATTGAAAAATCCTGTGTGGGTCTTTTCACCATTTTGGTGAGCCCCACCTGTTTGGATCATTTGGGTGCTCCCACCATTTTACTTATTCGAGGCTTCAAGTCACTTGATTTTGATTGGAGTGGGCCCTCCCTGAATAATACATGTGTTCTAATAGTAGGTCCCTTTTTTTTTTCCAAAAAGAACTCGAATCTTGCCTTTTTTGAGTAGTTCAAGGGCATTGTGGTCTTGTAGAAAAATTGCATGCCAACCTGCTTGAACTTGTCAAAAGAATTTACTGGTGATGAAGTGGGTGTTGAACATTTGAACAGAGGCTGGCACTTTTAAGCTTTTCGATCCTTTAAGGTGTTTTTTTTTTTTTTTTCACAGTTTGCAAAATGCAAGAAGATTCACTTACTTTAAGTTGGTACAATTGCCTCAACCAAAACCAAGAGCCATGCTATTTGCCGTTGAATTTTTTTTATATTTTTTTATGTCTTTCTTTATTGTTTGAGCTCATTGGGTATTTTATTGTTGGGTCAGGTCTTGGAGGAAACTAGTTTTGATGTTTCAAAACTTCTGCAAATGGATGATCACATTGAAGTTGTAATTGGTCAACAGCGAGTGCGGCTCTACATAATTACTGGTGTGAAGGAAGATACTGTCTTTGCACCACTAACTAAAAAGGAGATCAGTGTATGTATTCCTTATCTAGCTGTTATTTAATGGAAAAGAAGAAAAAGAAAACCTTGTTATGGGCTTCTCCAAACCTTCATCCCTTGTTGTATAAGAAACAAGTTAACCTTAGTCATAGTTTTTTTTTTTTTTTACTTGGAGTTGAGAGTTAACCATGAAAGCTGGCAAGTCAATCAGGTGAGGCAGATCAGTAGAGTAAATTCTCAAATGTTTAGCAGAAATCCATATTAATCATTAAAGTATATGAAAATGTATATAAATCTGAAAAGTAGAATTTTTTAAAATAAAATCTACATAAGTAAAGTACTCGACTCAAAACCTACAACCTTGCGATTCTGCCAACGAGTGCCTTCCAACTGTACTAGAGGCTCGGCATTTGCATCAATATCAAATGTATTTTAATTTCTATTTTTTTAGTTCTCATTAAGTATTTTGAGCTTCCAACATCCTTATGAATTAATTATTTTTTTAATTACCATATCTTATTTTTTTTACCAGTTTAGTTCTCATATCTTTCTTCTGAAAATATATTCAATGATGATGGTGTACATATTCATAAAACCAATGGAAATAAATGGCGAAGTAATGGAAACAATGAACACAACAGAAAGCTCACAGGTCAGTTATATTTATAACTTTATGCCAAGGTCCAAAGAAGAGAAAATTACTTGGTAGAAGAGGTCCCAAGGACAACTTGAGTGGTTGCAGAAGTTGCCCTGTTTATGGAGAATATCTATTCAGAGCAAGAAAATAGGAAATGTGAAACCAACCAGTCTGTGTGGAGCAGCAATAGATTAATTCCGGAATAAGGGCCTCTAAAAGACTGCTGGAGAAGAGTCTGAGTGCTAACTAATCCTTATGATGGATGGATGAGAAAAGTTGGTCAGCTGATTTGAAAGAGATATTCTCCTAAGCAAACAACCTCTGCACTAAACTATGGATATGCTTGCATTCTAAATTTCAGAAACTAAAAATCTGGCCTTTCAAAGGCACTAATTCCGGGATTAATACACAACTGCGGCAAACAGGCCCAAATTGAATGAATTTCAGGAGTGAGTCTTCCCACATAAAATTACTACAGGAAATTCATTTAAAGAAATTTAAAAAAAAAATACTAGTAAAGTCTCTGACTGGTGAAGGTAAATGGTGCCTTCAGAGGTGCCCCAAATCGAAGTGGTTTTATATATTTTGGCAGAATGGAATGGTCAATCATTCCACTTCAAGTAATGTTTCAAACCTGATGTAGAACCAAAACTTCCAGTGAAAAGGGAAAGACCCAACATGAACACCTATAACTTTACCAAATGACTTCATCAACAGAGCTCCCAAATATATCCTAGTTCCAAATTTTCTAATCCAGAATAACCCCTACATATAGAAAAATCATTAAAAATGGACAAATGGGACACAAACACAACTCAAACTCAGACCATGTCTGACCTTTAAAAACAACAACAGAAAGACTTCTACAGTTCTACTCACCGATCAGACTCAACCCTTTCCACAATTTATACTCATTACCCCTGGCAACTCTTCCTAGCACCCATCTCTGATACTTTTCCATATTTTGATGCTATGACTTCTCTCCAAAAGCTTACTTTTCTATGGAAAATATACAACACCATTTGACAGTGCCCAGTGTTTAATTGGTGTGACACTTGATTATTTTACTAGATGAACTTTCTGTTATCATGGTTTCCATCTGATTTGAAGTTTCTAACTTTCTATTATCATTGTTTCCATCCCATTTAAAGTTTCTATGTGACTATGATGCCCAGATACAAATATGGGTATGAAAATTGTTTCCATCCCATTTAAATTCTTTTCATTTTAAATTATAAAAGAAAGAAACTCCGAATCTTTCAAAAGTTGTTGCTTTTGCTATTTTCATTGGAAATATCTCTATGTACTTTTCTTTCTAGTTATGACAACAAGAAAGATGCAAACGAGTGCACAGGAACGGGATGCTTCAATAGTTGATTCGACGATTGAGCCAGAGGCACATAGCGTTGGTAAGATCAATACTATTAGTTATATATTTTATAAAATTAATAAATGTCATGTATTTTTTTTATTAATGATTTTCTTTTTCCCTTTAGCTTTTACCACCATTTCTAGAAGAGGACGTGGGAGGTCAAAAAATATCTCCCTTACCAGGCTTATTAGGGATACAGGTCAAAAGCTAAGGATTGAAATCCCTGAAGGGCTGTCTAGACCAGTTGGCAAGTATGCAAAGCAATTTAAGACTGAAGTTGGCATAATTTGTCGAACGTATGCTCCTCTTGCGTGTTCCACGTGGCCAACAGTTAAACAGGAACATAGGCAAATATTTTATGATCGCATTTTGGTAATTCATTCCTCAAATTTTTTATTTTTTTCTTTTATTTTGTCTACTATGTTATTTGAAAGTTGGATGCAAAATTAAGTAATCTCTTTCCTGTAAAACATACCTAACAAACTTATTATGAATGCATCTTATTTGTAGGACAAATTTGATATAGATCTTCATGATCCACGAGTGAAAAAAGCTGTTAACAGTTATTTAGCATCAACATTCAAGAATTATAGGAACAGAATGCACTCCCATTATAAGAGGGTTGGTAATCACGGGGGTGGCATGCCAGAAACCTTATGAGGGTGTGTCACTAGAAGATTGGGAGCTGTGCTGCAATAGGTTTTGCTCAGAAGAATTTCAGGTGAAATTTTATTTTATTTTTCACTGCATTACCTACATAGAAATGATTTTTTTTTAGAAAATCATGATGGCATTTCTAATTCATTAACTTGAATGCAGAAAGTTAGTAAAAAGAATTCTGAAAACCGACAGCTACTTAAAGTGAACCATCGTGCGGGTTCAAAATCATTTGTCGAATATCTTCATGAGATGGTATTAGTAATTCTAATATTTTAAAAAGTATTGAATTATTAACTTCTTTTTTTAAATTTAATATTGTGTTCGAATTTATACGGCGTGATGCTCCAATCGGTAGGATAGAATTATGGCATAAGACACACCATAGTCAAGAGAAGGGTTGGTCTACTCCCGAGTGCCAGTTGCTCTATGTAGGGTCACTTTTTTTTAAAGTTTCATCTAATTATTTCTTTTGTTCTTCATTTTTTCTATACGTCTAAATATTTATGTGAGTTTTTTTCTTTTGTAGGAGAAAATGATTACACTCCAGTCGCAGCCCATAGAAGAGGATTCTCCCCCATTGACAGATGATGAGATATGCAAACGAGTGTTGGGTACAAGGCCCGAATATGTCCGAGGTCTTGGGCATGGCGTCGTAGCCCCTCCATCATCTTCAACAGGCCTTCACAATAATCAGCGGGTGGAAGAGCTTACTAAAAGGGCAACGGCAGCTGAAAGACAGTCTCAAGAGTTGGCTGAGCAGTTGCAGCGGATAGAAGCTCAGATAGAGGCTCAGAAGCAACAAATGGAGGCTCAGATGGAGGCACAGATGGCGGGTCAAAAACAACAAATGGAGGTTGAGATGGCGGGTTAAAAACAACAAATGGAGGCTCAGATGAATGATATGAAATCCTGGCAAAAGAAATATAGAGGCTATGATGCAATCTATAATGGCGCAAAAGATGGGCACTCCTCCATGGTAAAACATATCAAATTTCAACTTGAGATCTCAAATTTCAGTTTTAACATCTATCTTGTTTTATAGATCTTAACATCTATATATCTTGTTTTATTTATTTCAGATCGAAATGGGAGATGAAGAGAAAATAAGAACAAGCAACATTTTTTGGGCCGATTTGGATAACGCAGATCAATTTGAGGATGCTATATTTTATCATGGAAATTGATCGTTGTCTCTCCATGATACATATTGTAGACCACCTTTCAGTTATTGTTTCTATGTTATATTGAGACCAACTATTGTATAGATTTATGTTTAACAAAATTTTATCAATATCTTCAGTAATAATTTGTGATGAGGAAAACTATTTAAATGCACTCAAATTCAATGAATTAATTTAGTTTATGTTTTTTCATCGATGGAGTGTTATTTTCATACCTTATGCAATTGCTACTTAGAGATATATGATTGTGATGACCTAAGGATGACTTTGCATTAAAGATTTGTGAATGGATGGATTGTGAATGGATGATGAGATTATATTTGTACTGATTGGGTATCAAAAAAGGAAAAAATATATATTTTTTGAAAATATTAAAAAATATATTTTTTCTGAAAAATTATTATTTGCAACGCTTTTATTGCGTTGCAAATAATCAAATTTAATTAGTTAAAGATTATTTACGACACCACAGAAGCGTTGCAAAAAAATATTATTTGCAACTTTTTAAGTGCGTCGCACTTAATGATTTATTAACGACTTTTTTGAATCGTCGCAAGTAATATTTATTTGGTGACGCAATTTTGCCGTTGCAAATAAAACATTATTTGCGACACTTTTTTGCCGTTGCAAATAAATCATTATCTGCGACGTTTTCTTTCCGTTGCAAATAAATCATTATCTGCAACGCTTTTTTGCTGTTGCAAATAAATCATTATTTGCGACGTTTATTTGCCGTTGCAAATAAATCATTATCTGCGATGCTTTTTTGCCGTTGCAAATAAAGCATCATCTGCGGCGCTTATAATACGTCGCAATTGATACGTAATTAGCAACTCTTTGAAACCGTCGCAAATACTCTCCCCTACTGCGACGCTGCAGTCTTTAGTATAGCTAATCTTTCTATGACCCCATTATTTGCGACCCTTAGTTTTTTGCGTCACAATTACTTATTGCGACGCTTTTTATATTATTTGCGACGCTTTTTTGGCGTCGCAAAAAAGCTAAATTGTAGTAGTATGAGATCCTGAAAGGAGAGAAACAAACAGTCAGATGATCCTGGCTGTAGGCAGCGCGGGGCTCTCCGATGCCTAAGTTAGTGCAGAAACTGAACAAAGGTCGAAGAAGAAGAGAGACAGAGTAACGGCTCTTGAGGGAGTGTCTATGCATACCTTTGTATTGGAATGTCCTCATATTTATAGAAGATTTTACCTGATATCTTGGAGTAAGCCCATTGATTTGATAGGAAAGGTCTCATTAGCCCACAAAGTAATAAATGAGGATCCATTATAGCCCACAATGCATTTATTGTCAGTCCGATCAGCCCACATTGCATTAAAAGCAGGTCATGTTGGGCCTGATCCTGTCCCGACTTATTGGCGGTTGAGGACCCATCGGATCCATCCTTGGGCCCTGCCCGATATAGTTATAGCCGCTGAATGCCGCCTTGTCAGTGACTTGCCAAATCGTTGTATTTGAGATACTACTTTTGGTGTCACAGGAATTCAAGACATCGAAGAGATTAATTAGTAATCATACAGATTAAAGATTTGATTGGTAAGCTCATTGGTTAGCTAAGACAGCCGGAGTACGTATTTGAGTGGTAAATTGGTTGAGACTAAGTATTCTGTACTTCATTTAGCTTAAGGTAATGCATATAATTAGTAGATTTGTATTTGTACCAGGACTATGTTCCTTTGAGATAAGCATCTAGTGGAAACTCATTAGAGTACTTTTGTACTATGCATTTAAAAGATTTAATTATTAGCATTGTTAAAGATTACATTGTATTATAATGGATTGGTTAATGGACTACTTATGACTTTGATATTAATGTTATATATGCTTCCACAATTAAATGTTGATTGAATGTGGAATTTTCTCTTCCGTGAATTCAGACTTGGTCGGAACAGGTGCGAGTTCATGGGAGTACGCGTGCCACACCTTGGTAACCACCCTAATCAGGGAATTATTGGGTCCGAGATGTGACAACACTGCGGATGGAAAATGGGTCAAATATTAGTCTGATTAGATGATTCTGACTCTTTATTTTGAAAAGTGTGTTTCGTTTTTTTCCTAGTTAAATCAACAGTTGTTACCAGACAGATTAACATCAAAATGGAGTGTGTAGACTCATGAGTTGATAAGTGTCAATCAAAAGACAGGGCTCTACCATACGAAATAAAAAGGGTTATTGAAATAGAACTAGAACAAAAAGGGCTTCATTTAAAAAAAAAAAAAAAAAAACAATTAGATAAGCAAGTCATTAATGAATATATGAGGTAATTTGTAAATCCCATTTTAGAGACCTATTTAAGGTGAACCAGAGATGAAGCCATGTCCTGATTTGAGGTTGATAAGATGGGTCTGGCCCATTTGTACACACCAGACAGTCCTTTGTGAAATTTCACAAATCCAAAATTAAGCGGAAAATACTATTCATACCTGATATGAAGAACCTGAGAAATATCTAAGTCGCTGGGATGATGAAAGAATATGAGGAAAAAATAAAACAGAGAGTGCTAGAGTGAGGATTTGGAGGGAAAAAAAAAAAAACAAGAAGAGAATCTTCCCTGGATCCAGAAATCCATTCATAATTTTAGTTATTGATCAAAAGAGAATCTGCTGCAATAACGATAATGCTTAAGTAAGATAAATTAAAAGACAACAGAGGACCAAATAGACCTAAAATTACAGAAAAGGGAAAGAAAGAAATAGATAATATACTTGTTCCATAGTTATCGAGGACCATAAGCTTGAAGCTTAGATAATAGTTAAAATGTAATAAAAAAGAAAACAATAGAGCTGGCTTACTTGTTTAAATACATGAAAATCTTGAAATTTAAGTTGACAAAAGGTGTTCGTAAATGAGAAAATGACAAACAATAAATTCATCAAGGTAAAGGAATGCTCTTCGATGGAAAAAAAAGCTAAAACATACATTGTTCTTAAGTAACTATCATGTTACAATTTGGTGGGCTAACACTCAAGCAAAGTTGTAGATGCGTTTTCCCATTGATGATGAAAGGGACGGATTAATTGTTGATAAGCAAATATTCAATGACAACATTAATTCGTCAAAAGTTCAAAATGACATGAAAAGGAATTGGAGACCTTTAAAAGAATTATACAAGTCATGACTTAGCTTAGAATTTACAAAGAATTAATACCTGCATTTTACATATTAAAAGAGCTAGCAAAGAAGAAAGAACGAGTATTACAGAATTGGATAATAAGGACATAGGTTCAGGTAGAATTTTTATAGACAATGTAATTTTATTTAAACGTTGCATGAGCAGATAATTTACAGGAAAACTTTAACTTACATGGTTGTGTTGAAAATGAGTTGTAAGCACTTGTTTGGCAACGTCATACTTGATTGTTCTGCTGAAAATAGAGTCCACAAAACTGATTTTGCAATATTAATTACAGCATTAGATAATCTCAATATATTTACTGATAAATGAGGCAAGCAGTAAATCCAATTGAAATCAATTTCAAAAGATTGAAATATATCCATTTAAGCCTTATAAATGAGAAATAACTGCTCTTCTTATTTGATTTGACTGTTGATTTCTCAGTCCTTCCAAAGAAGTCTAAGAAAAGACTTCCCTTAACATACCAACACCCACCCCCAAAAGAACAGAGCTCTCTCCTTCTTGGTAGCCTCCGCTGAGACTAAGATTTAACTGTCTTCCTTCCAAGACCTTGGTCTCAACTCTTTTGGTTTTGATTCTTTTCACAGTAACCTTCTGTACGTGTGGGGATATTTTCAAAGATACCGAGATTACATTAGCTTCGATAATGATACCAGCTAATCCTGTCTCGACCTCGGCCACGAGCACCTCGGCAACAGTACCAGGGCGCCAACCGAGATCAAGGTCGCTCCCGACCTCAGTCATTCATGACCTCGGCATCGTGTACTGGCCTCGGTCACGCATTTCGGCAATAGTGCCAGATGGCTAGCCGAGACAGACACTGACAGCCGAACTTCTACAGAATCTCAACCACGTCATGGGACGTGTGATAAGACAAAGATATGCGCAAGTAGGGCTGATAAGCCATCTTGCCGCCCGTAGTCCCTGACATTTCGGCATCCACAGCTCCCAAGGCGCCAGAGTAGGGCCCGACGGGACAGGATTGGCTATGATGGGACTGTTATTTAATGAAGAATGGGCTGATGAGGTCACGTCTCGGGGGCCACCCTCCACAGTCGGTTCCATCTTCTATAAATAGAGGACCCAATCCCAATTAACACCCATCTCTTTCACTATTTAGCTCCACCCTACTGTTGAGTCCCTGAATTAACTTAGGCATCGGAGAGCCATGCGTTGACTATAGCCAGGGTCCTCTGACCTGCTACTCTTCCTCTTCTTGCAGGTTCCAGACATCTCTCCATCTTCAAAGAGGCTAAACCTCATCCTAATCCACCAATATTCCAAGTCCGTAATTTTTAGACACACCCTCCATCTTCAAACTCAGTCAGCTACTTATGATGCCTTTATAAAAGCCACTCCAACCTCAGTTGCTCCCTTTTGGACTTCTCCAACCAACACCTTTCCATCTTAATAAATGTCCCAACTACCAACCAAAGTTGCATTTTGACTGGTGTGTATGGGTCCAATGACTTAAGAATCAGAAGAGATCTATGGCAACACCTCATAAACTTCTCTTCTACCTCCTTACCTTGGTTGGTTATAGGAGATTTTAACACCATCTCTGCCTCTCATGAAAAAATCAGTCTCAACCCTCCAAATTCAGCAAATGTGGTAGATTTTAATTCCATGCTTTTGATGTCTGGCCTCAAAGACCTTGACTACAAAGGGAACAAATTCACTTGGGCTCACAACAGACAAGGTAGTTCCTATGTTGCAGCCCGGTTGGATAGGGCTCTCTCCAATGTGCTATGGACTGAGTCTTTTGAAGATTCGACCATTACACACCTTCCTAGAATATCTTCTTATCACAGCCCCCCTCCTTCTAAGCCTAAGCCTACCATCAAAGCCTCAAATACTCCTTTCAAATTTGCAGAGATGTGGATCCTTCACCCTTCTTTTTTGGAACACGTTGAGCAAATCTGGACCTCTCCTTGCCTTGGGAACCCTCAATTTATTTTGGCTCAAAGATTGAAGGGACTAATGAAACCTGAAGACTTGGAACAAAGAGGAGTTCGGCCATCTGAGGTATAATATTTCAATTGATGCAGCCACGGTTTCTCAATGCCAAGTTAATTATGATTGTTCCGTCAGAGATCCACCTCCAGGCATTTTCATCAAACAACTTGTCTATCATGGAAAGGAAGGGATTCTTTCACTTGCTCTTTATGAAAAAAAATTTACCTCGCCACTTCATCAAATAGTTTCTGCATGCCCATTTTATCAAACAGATGAAGAAATTATTTGAGAACCTCTTTCATGCTTTCATGAAGATTTTATCTATCCTATGAATAAATGAAACAAAGTATTAGACTCATACTTGCTGGATCAACAAGGCAGAAAACTGTCTCCTTTCTTCTTACCGTTTTCTTTTTTCTTGCAGTCGTTAGTGGCAGAAAAGAAAGAAAAACAGAAGAGGAGTCGAGAGAAGACGAAATGACGAGAAAGGGAGGGAAGAACGGGAAAGGGGAATTTTTTCTCCATCGGTCATTGGGAGGGCAATTGTCAACATGCATGCATCCGGGGGGGGGCACGACACTGTAGTAGTGTTTTGATGTGGCATGGTGTGTAGAGAAAGGGAAGGCAGGACACTTGTTCACTTTTATAATAAGGGTATAGATATAGATTTTTTTCACCTATATATAATGGGGCTCTTCTGCCTTATGCAACTACCATATTTAGACCAATTGATCCGATGGGGTGCCCCCTATACATCATTTAAGTAGTCCCTTCATTAAAATAGATCATTTTAACAAGACTTCTTCCTGCTTTATCTGTATGTACAGGTTGCATCGAGGTGGCTTTATGAGCAAGGTGTGATTGTGGTGGTGAAGAGCTTCAACAAGGAGAGGATGAAACAGAACCCAGTGATCTTCGATTGGGAGCTGACACAGGATGAATCCCAGAAAATAAGTACGATTCCACAGCATAAGGGATTGACAGGTATTGAATTCGTATCTGATGATGGGCCCTACAAATCCCTAGATGAGCCCTGGGATGGTGAAATATGAGGAATTGATCTCAAAAGCTCAAATTAACTTCAAAGGAAGCGATGACTCAAATCTTATCTATGTATAGCTTGTATGTGTCTGTATCTATGTAATTAATTTTCCACTGTTTCCAAAGACTAATGTCAACAGCATTGCGCTGGAGCCTAGATCTCATCTGTATCATTTGACCTCCTTTTTTGGATTTTTATTATACACATGTCCGTATACCTTGAACTAATAGGACAGGCGTCGGGTTTAAACTTCTATTGGGCAAGTGTTCATATCCAAAGACTATAAAAGCACAAACATTGAGCTAATTTACAAGTGAATAGTAAATTTTTAATTATTTTACGTTTTATATTTTATTATATATAAAACATTAGAAATTATATATATATATATATGGGTTGTGCCATGCCATGCCGTGCCTCGGCCTAGGCTCCCTGGCCCAGTACGGCCCATGAAAATAACTGGGCGTGCCGTGGTGTCATGTTGACTTGGTGAATGGCCCAGGCACACGCTAGGCATGATTTTTCCCGTGTTGGGCTGTGACCCCACCTAAATTTTTATCTCTAAGTGCATATTTGGCAATTTACTATTAAATTAAAAGTGATGTGAAGCATGGAAGAGAGTATAAAATATAAGAGGATGATGATGGTATTTTGTCTTTAGTGAATTTAGAGAAAGTTTAAAGAATGAGTGTTTTTTTTTTTTCATTTGTCAAAATTAATGAGCAGACTGTTATTATATTTCATTGTACATTTTAGTTTGTCAAGAGTGTATTCGTTATTACAAGCCTTCGGCTTGAAATTCCCATATATATACCATCTCCTTTTTCTCTTTATATATTGAACTACTGATACTGAACTTAACTGACGAGCTTTGTAATTTCACAAACCACAAAGAAGATGGGAAGAATTCCAACGGTGAGCCTGAGCTCCAGCAACGTTACCATCCCCGTCATAGACCTCGGCATTGGCCGAATTAGTGGCCATGAAGGAGGCAATCCTCACTGCCATGGAGCTCGTGATGGATTTGGATGCGGAGACTCCGACACGCGGCCGGCGATGTATGTGCGTTCCGGCGATTGGGAAGCTTCGCAGATCTCTTCGCCTCTTATCTGTCCTGTGAGATGGAATAATTACCTAACCCTAGGGCTCCCTTATCTATCTTAAATAGACAAGTCCCAAAGAGTCACACTTACTAGAGACTTCTTCGCCAAGAAACTCACATCCACTAATCCTATTGAGAGTCTTATTAGTGCGACCAGATCAAGTCTTACATTAAGTGAGATTGTATTCTCTATTGATATCAGCACTGCTTGATCTGAGGTAGGACCCATGGCATGCGGGCCACACGATTTCCTACAATCTCCCACTTGGCACGAATGCCATGTACATCAAACATATCTCAGTCCCATGCACATCGCATGCCTTGCAAAAACCTCTGCATGCAAAGCCTTGGTGAGAGCATTAGCCATCAATTCCTCTGAAGGCATATAAAAAATTTCTATATCATTCTTTTTAGCCTTCTCTCTAATGAAGTGATACTTTATCTCAACATGTTTTGATCGGCTGTTAAGCTTTGTCTCATTCACCATGGATATAACAGATGTGCTATCTACGTTCATTGGGACAGGCTCTTTTTCTCCAATTATTTCCAAATCAGTTAGGAAATATTTTAACAAGAGAGCCTCATGGACTGCTGTATTGCAGTCTATATACTCTGCTTCGGCTGTTGACATAGCCATAGATGTCTGTTTCTTAATACCCCAAGAAACTGCACCTCCTCTGAGGGTAAACACATGGCCGGCTATTGACTTTCTCTGGTCTAAATCACCAGCCCAATCTGCATTTGAGTAGCCGCGCAGTTCCAGAACTTCACCTTGATAACATAGGCGAAGATTCACTGTTCCTATGATGTTCCACAGAATCCTCTTAACCGCATACCAATGCTGTAATCCTGGGTTACTTAGGAATCTAATTACGAGACCCACGGCGAATGCAAGGTCTGGTCTTGTACACAGCATCACATACATGTTGCAGCCCACAATTTGAGCATAAGGTTTCATTCTCATCACTTCCTTATCATGCTCGTTTGTGGGTCCTTAATCGCTGGACAATCTTATGCTCTTACAGATGGGTGTGTCATTTAGTTTACACATAGCCATATCAAACTGTTTCAACGCAGTTTCCAAATAGGATCTCTGTGATAAAGTCAATAGCCTATTCAGACGATCACAGGTTATTTCAATGCCAAGGACATACTCTGCCTCACCCATGTCTTTCATATCGAGTCTTGACTTTAACCATTGTTTGATTTCATTTACGGCTTCCAATTGATCACCAACGATCAAAATGTCATCCACATATAATGACAAATAGAAATAACTACTCCCACTGCGTTTAATATTGAAACATGTGTCTGCATTATTGGAGACAGATCCTATTTCACCTATGGCCTGGTGAAATTTTCTATACCATTGTCTCGAGGCCTGTTTTAATCCATACAATGCCCTATTAAGTTTGTACACTTTGTCCTCGTGACCTTGTACCACAAACCCCTCCAGTTATTTCATATAAATTTCTTCTTCTAATTCGCCGTTCAAGAATGCGGTTTTCATATCCATCTGGTGCAATTCAAGGTCACGACATGCTACCAAATCTGCTAAGGTTCGTATGGATTGGAATTTTACGATCGAAGAAAATGTCTCATCATAATCTATTCATTCCACTTGTGTGAATCCCTTAACTACTAGCCGTGCTTTATATTTATCTAAGGATCCATCCGACTTTAGTTTCTTTCTAAGAACCCATTAACTTCCAATGGCTTTTCGATCTTTTGAAATATCAACTAGTTGCCATACTTGGTTCTTTTCAATTGATTCTATCTCTTCTCTCATGGCCTCTAACCAATACTACGCATCTTGTGCTTTGATCGCTTAAGAGTAGGAGTTTGGATCTAAATCTTGCACGGTTTCCAATAAACCGCAGTAATCATCTAGATATGTCAGTTATTTCCTCGCCCGAATCGGCCTGCTAATCGGCTCATCGGGTTGTTCAATCACCTCAAGTGGGCCCTGGTCAGGAACTCTAGGTCCAACGTCCTCTTCGTCGGAACCCACACTTGCTTGAACCCCTTGCCCTAAGAGATTTCACATATGGACAGGAAGAAGAGGGAGAGAGTACGGACCCTGTGGTTCTGACGGAAAGTCGCATCACAGCCTCACTTGTCCCATCGGGCCATACCCTAGCGCTGTGGGCGCCGTTCTGTCAGGGAGCGTGGGCGGCATCGATGGCTCTGTCAGAGGGTATGGGGAGTGCCCTTGTCTTGTAGCATGTGCTGCAACATGCTTGAGTGTCCATAGGGGGGACAGCTATCAACCCCTGTCTTGGCTAGCTCTGGCGTCGTGACCAAGATCAGGGTGTGTTACTGAGGTCGTGGGACCGAGGTTGGAAGTGACCTTGACTTGGCTGGAGACCTGGCAGTGGTGCTGAGGTGGAGCATGTCGAGATGGTGGCATGGGCCGAGGTGGGAGCACTTGGCCGAGATGGATCTGGCCGAGCTGAGATATGTGGCCGAGACCGAGACTTGCTGAGCTGGAAGAGATAGCGCTGCCGGGGGAGGCTAAGACCTGCTGAGCTGGCGGCCTCTGGTGGTCCGGAAATATCCCCACACAATAGCCCCCCAGCTTCTGACCTCTGAGAGGCTACTCTTTGAGGTCAGAAGCTAAGAAGGGAGAAGCTATCGAGCTGCTGAGCTTGGAAGTCTTCACTGTCTGGTTTGTTACCAACTGAGAGACCGAGACATGACCAGCTGGCTCGTCACCAGAAGTGTAGTCTCGTTGGCCGGCGATCTGGTACCGATACCGAGATGCCATGGGACCGGGACCAGCATGAGGCCTAACCAGCGTGAGGCCAGTAGCCAGCATGAGGACGGACCGGCATGAGGCTGAGACCAGCATGAGGACGAACCAGCGTGAGGCCCGTAGCCAGCACGAGGTCGATCCAGCATGAGGCTGAAGACCGGGACATGACCAGCTGGCTCGTCACCAGAGGTGCAGTCCGGTGAACCAGCATGAGGCCGAGATGCGACTCGGTGCTGCTATTGCTTGTGCCAGCACGAGTGCGAGATCTGGCGCGTTGCAAATAATCTGGCGCTGCTGCCGCGATGCACGAAGTCGAGATCTGGCACGTAGCCGAGATGTAAGAGATCGAGATCTGGCACGTAGTCGAGAATCTGGCGCTGCTGCCGCGATGCAGGAAGTTGAGATCTGGCACGTAGCCGAGATGCAAGAGATCGAGATCTGGCGTGCGGTCGAGATGTAAGAGATGATCTGACGGCGGTAGAGGACCGTGCGATCAAGGCTGACAGTAGAGGACCGTGCCATAAAAAATGACGGTAGAGGGTCATGCGATCGAAGCCGACAGTAGAAGATCGTGTCGCAGAAGATCACGGCGCCATCGAAGCTGACAGTAGAGGATCGTGCCATACCGCCGGGTGTTGACGGTCGTGCCATGCCGCCAGGTATTGATGGTAGAGGATCGTGCGATCGAAGCTGACGGGCCATCGAAGCTGAATGATGAAGGGAGACGTTCAGTTGCCCCCCGAGGTAGAGGAGACTTCTGCCGAGATGGGGACGTCTGTCGAACTGGAGGTGTCTGCCGAGCTGGAAATCACTACCGAGCTGGAGGCTGTCTCATTGTTCTCGTAGAGGTCTAAGCGTTCCTGAGCTCTAGCTTCGTCTGTTTCTTGCTTGACGAACTGGCTCACCCTGGCCATCAATGCCTTCATCGTGACCGTGGGGTGCAGGACCAAGTCTCTCCGAAGCTCGTTGCTTGGCGAGAGAGCTTGCTGGAAGGACAAGATCGCTATCGTGTCCGAGGCATTTTCAATCTAGCTGTAGACAGTCTAGAACCTTTTGGCGAACTGCGTGACGTTCTCGGTCCGCTTCATTCTAAGGGCCATTAGGTCGGCATCCGACCTAGGGATGACCCTGTGAGCTTGGAACTTCGCCATGAAGGAACTCCGGAGCTGCTGCCAGCCTTTGATTGATCCTTGCGGGAGTGCGCGGATCCATCTTAGGGGGAGGTCCCCGAGACTGGAAGAGAAGACTTTGTAGTTTAGGTGACCGGTGTCGCCCCACACCGACATTCTCTGAGTGAAGTGAGGGAGATGCGCTGCTGGGTCCGAGGTTCCATCGTAAACGACGAACCTCAGAACGCTGAAATCATCTGGGAAGGAGAAGTTTCTGATTTCTGGAGAGAGGGGAGACGTGCCGAGCTCGAGTGAGACCGGCCATCTCCAAGTTCTGCTGGACTGCTTACTCGATGTGTCGATCAAGCCAATCTTTTGGTTTTTGCCTTCGTCTCTTTGGGGAACTAGAGGGTGGAGCAGAGGTTGCTCCTCTGTCTTGTAGCTGCTACCGAAGTCGATGGATCAACTCGTCCTGCGCTTGGATGGCAAGGCTTTGGGCCCTGATCTTTGCGAGAAGCGGGTTGTCGTCGTCAATCTGGTGATGGGATTTGTCTGGTTGGGGATCGTTTTGCCGGGAAAGCCCCAGTCGAAGGTTATCCTGCCGGGAAGGTGCTGTCCTCCCCGTTGAGGATGAACCTGACTGAGTTTTCGGCCGGTGGACGCTCACTGAACCAGACTTTGCCCCAGACCTCCTCTGGCGGGGGACCAGCGACAGCTGCCTTGACAGTGTTGATGATTCTTTCCCTTTTCCGATTCTTCGAGGCATGGTGCTTGGGAAGATGGCTTCTTGATCTTTTCCCACAGACGGCGCCAATTGTAAGCGCATAAAAATGACTCACAAGAATAGGGGGTGGAGCTGAGAGCTCTTGGAGAAGAAGAACCAATGCCTGAAACCTGAAAGAGGAAGAAGAACCGCAGGTCAGAGGACCCTGGCTTGGGCAGCGCAAGGCTCTCCGATGCCTAAGTCAGTTTGAGAACTGGACAATAGGATGGAGATGGAGAAGAAGGTGATACCATCATATGGTGTTGAGTATAGTCTCCCCGATCCCTTGTTCTCTGCGCCTGTTGCTCCTTATATGGACAGGAAGAAGAGGGAGAGAGTACGAACCCTGTGGTTCTGACGGAAAGTCCCATCACAGCCTCACTTGTCCCATCGGGCCATACCCTGGCACTGTGGGCGCCGTTCTGTTAGGGAGCGTGGGTGGCGTGGATGGCTCTGTCAGAGGGTATGGGAAGTGCCCTTGTCTTGTCGCATGTGCTGCAACGTGCTTGAGTGCCCATAGGGAGACAGCTATCAGCCTCTATCTTGGCTAGCTCTGGCGTCCTGACCGAGATCAGGGTGTGTTACTGAGGTCATCGGACCGAGGTCGGGAGCGACCTTGACTTGGTTGGAGACCTGGCAGGGGTGCCGAGGTGGAGTCTGCCGAGATGGTGCCATGGGCCGAGGTGGGAGCACTTGGCCGAGATGGATCTGGGCCGAGCTGAGATATGTGGCCGAGACCGAAACCTACTGAGCTGGAAGAGATAGCGCTGCCGGGGGAGGCTAAGACCTACTGAACTGGCGGTCTTTGGTTGTCCGAAAATATCCACACACAAAAGGGTTGGTGCATATCAGCCAATATTTCGAACTAAATATTCAGTCTACTTTCAAATGAAAGTTACAAGGGACTAAATATTCAGACTACTTTTGCTAGTGATACCCCAGTTATGTAGAGCGAAGGAACAACATATACCATCCGATCAATACTTGTGACTTGTTGGGTGACTGTAGGAATCTTGGATTGACGTATCTTGATCTCTATCTCATTCACTGGCCGGTGAGTTCCAAGGAGCAAGGGGAGTATGCTTTTCCCATTAAGAAGGGGAATCTCGTCCCCATGGACTTCAAGTCAACTTGGGAGGCGGCCATGGAAGAGTGCCAAAAGCTCGGCCTCACGAGGTCGATTGGAGCTAGTAACTTCTCTTGCAAGAAGCTATCCGACTTGCTTTCGGAGGCGAAGATCCCCCCCCCGGCTGTTATGAACAAGTGCAGAAGATAGTAATGAGGAGGTTGTTTTGGAAGGTTGAAATGAACGTGATTTGGCAACAGAAGAAGCTGAGAGACTTCTGTGCATCAAAGGGTAATTGGGTAGCTGCTTACTCTCCTCTCGGGGGTAATGGAACTACGTGGGGAGGCGGCCATGTGATGGAGAGTGAAGTGCTCAAGGACATTGCTGAAGTTAGGGGGAAGACTGTTGGCTGTTGCTCAGGTTTTCCTGTCCTCCTCTTACCCCTCTCTATGTAAAAAAAATTACCCCTCATGTTTCCCTATAAAGTAGTGTACGTGCACCGCTTACTAAGCATTCTCTCAACATAACTTTTGGGGTTAGGTACAAGTTCATAGAAAGCACAAGTTTTAAAAATTTTATTTACTACTTTGGAAGAATATTTTTCTTATATGATTATATCTTCTTAAAGGTTTAATTTTTGCAGGATTCATTTTATTGGTAGTTTAATTTCTTTAGATAGAGAGATTTTGAAATGTGAAAATTTGAGTGCATAGTTTGAAAATGAATTAATACCTGCCAGATATATTTAGATGGAAACAAATCTTGAGTGGTACTTTCACCCAAAAAGAAAAAAGAAAAAAAATTGAAAATAAAGAAAGAGAATGGCAGTTAAAGGGCTCTATATATACAAACAAAATCGTCCTATGTTTTCTTCCCTTATCAAGATTGATAGGGGAGCAACCTGATCCTAACTTGACATCTCGGGACCATTGGAGCCACTCGAATCATTTGAGTAGTGATCTCTTCATTAGAATATGGATCATTCTAATTTCAAACAAGATTTCTTCTTGCTTTTATCCATATGTATAGGTTGCATTGAGGTGGCTTTATGAGCAAGGTGTGATTGTGGTGGTGAGGAGCTTTAACAAGGAGAGGATGAAAGAGAACCTAGAGATCTTCGACTGGGAGTTGACACAGGAAGAATCAAATAAAATCAATGAGATTCCACAGAGTAGAGATTCCAGAGAGTAAGGGACTGCAGGCGTTGAATTCGTATCCGATGGTGGGCCCTACAAATCCATAGCTGAGCTATGGGATGGTGAAATATGATGAATTGATGAAGGTTTCACATAATCAAACTTCAAAAGCATCTTACTGTAATAAAAAAAAAAAAGGCTTTCAATTCAAACTACAGAGGAAACAATGACTCAAATCTTATCTCTGTGTTGCCGGTGTTTGTCCGTGTCCATGTAACCAATTTTCCGAGCTTAAAATAATCGGGCAGGTGTCGAGTTTTGAAATCTTATTGGGCCTGTGTTCATACTTCATACCAAAAGAAGGAAACACCTGTTGGTACTTGGTAACAAATTCTATCGGGGAGGTGTCCTATTTTGAAGTCTTATTGGGCTTGTAGAACCTGGGAATGAGTGTATTAATTAAGGTGTAAGTCAGCCAAGGTCTGTTCAGATTAGCCCCGAGGGGAATTAATTAGGGCATAAACACGCACGATCAATCAATCAATTTATGTAGTTCGGCAATTGCCTAGGTTGATGGGGCTATGATCATTCTAATAAAATCGAGCAACTCGTTATAAGAATTTCAAATCTTCTGAACACTTAATATACTCTCTTTCCATAAATCTCAATCTTGCTCTTATAACCTCTTACCTTTTAAGTTCTCTCTGTGCCCCCTATTGCTTGTTTGCTTATAAAGAATAACACTAGAGAGTATTTATAAGGAACTAGTCCTAATATCTTGAACTCCAAGTAAGCCACTCAATGAGGCCCGTTGAACCTTTTGAGCCAAATCCAACAAATACAACCTTAATCTATCTCATTGTCTTGACAACAAAATCGATATTATGAAACCCCTTTCAACTGTCTTTTTTTTTTTTGCCCTCTGATGAGGGTATCCCGAGGTCTTTGACCCAACAAGACTAACCCCGTGATGGGCTGGTAGCGTCTGCTCAAACCGAATAAATTTGGGGAGGGAGGGCAACAACCCAAGACATGGAGAGCAAACCAAGTGGGGAGATAAGTTGGAATTACTTTTGTTTTTTTTTTTTCTTTTTTTGTATTTTTTTTATCGATTGGAATCACCCAATTGCAAATGTAAATCTTTTAACATCTGCGATAGTTTCTATAATCTCTTGATTCCTCCTCCTTCACGAACAAAATGGGTTGAGTTGGGCTTGGGTAGTAATAGGAACTGGACCCGTACGTTGATTAGTCAGTCTGATATATAGACCTGGACCCAGGCCCGGAAGGATCCATTTGAACCCGCCAGCCTCCTGTTTTTTTTTTTTTTTTCCTCCTTCTGGGGAATGAGGCCCGGAACGACCCAGCCTCCAGTTGCTTATGAGGAATATTAATTTAGAGACGTGTGTAAGTGCATATGATTGTTTTGAACAGTTCGGATATTTACAAAGTGGACCTCCCATTTCAATGCGGCTACGCCACCTCTTTTCGCGTGTGGGGGCTTTTTATTTTACCCTTGTGTGGGCTCATTTCCTACTTGTGTGAGCTGTCTTTCCGTATATGTGCAGGCTCTCACATGGTCCCAGCCCCCTTAATTAGTTGGGTTATCAAGAAAAAAAAAAAAAACCTAATTCCGACACCACTAAGCTCTAAAATACCACCATCCCAACTTGGCAAACATTCAAATTTGTACGTCGACCTTCCACTAATCATGCAAAATATTTGACACTCAGCCAACTTTGCCATTTAGGATTTGAAAAGTCTTAGGCCCTCAAAAGAGAAAAACGGAATCTTTATAATGGTTCTCATTTTTTACTCATAGATTGGCCACAGGGAGTCATTTGAACTCCCTACATCTCTTATGATTATCATGCATTCATGCTCATGTTGACTCACAACCTGGAGTGTTTGTAAGCTAGAAATGGTTAGGCCGTTTAGAAAGAACTTCCATGCTCACTCAAATGGATAGTGATGTTCCTTTTCAATCAGTCATTTTGGTTTACTTGTCCTTATTTCTTTCCACCCACGGTAGAAAAAAAATTAATATTGTGGAAATCTTGATTAGAGAGTGTGATTTGTAAAGTTAATCAAACACTTATAATGTTTTTGTATTGAATATAGTGAGCAATCATTGAATTATCATTATAAGGCAAGACTTCTGTAAGAACTTTATGATACCTTTCTCAATTTGTTTAGAAATAAGAAGCAAACTAGCACATTAAACTGTGCTAAGCACCGGCAAGCACCCAAATTGGGACATTGCTATCCCTGAAGAAGACCATTTGAAAGGTACTATTACAATGGGAAATCTTCTCCTCTATATGCAATCCATCTCAATGGCACCCAATTAGGCCCACCTGTGATCATTGTAGCCCCTCTCACACTCTTGTATTCAATGATCTGGCATAGGACCAGTTTTACACATTGAAGCACCGGTTAATGTTGTATTGAAATTTTAAGAAATCTATGGTTAAATTGTTATTGAACTTTAAGACTTTTAAATCAAGGGCTATGATAATTTGATAGACCTATTTTTTGGTTGATGACCGTTATCCATAACGAGATCTTTCCATCTAGCCTTCCCCCACTGAAATAATTGCATCTATGTGAGCCCCCTTATCTGAACCACGTTTGAACCCTTGTAAGAGAAAGTTTTCATATTACAATTAAAAAGCTGGGAATTGGCTGAAGTTGATAAAAAGACCTTCAGGTTTAAGACTCTGAAAATAAATTCTGCCTTGAATGTATTTGATAAAGTTATTGGGAACAATCTGTATATATCTTTAAATTTTTTATCAAACGGTCAACCCAATTGTGGAAAAAAATTCCATTTGAAGTAAAATCTGAGGATTTTTCATGTACCTAGAGGGAGTTTATTTTGAGCCGTTTAGATTCAATAGGTGGATCCCATTGTGGAGTTCTGCTCCTATAACTCGAGATTTGTCTAGATTAAATTGTCACACGACCCGGACTCCACCTTTAGCAGACAGAAATAGATTAAACTTAGATAAGATAGGACCTTTTGTTGTTTTGTTAAAAAGATCAAAGATAGAACTTGATATCACTTAATTACCACAAATTCTTCAACACCCAAAAGAGACTCCAACTATTTGAAAAAAAAAAATTAATTCCCTTACACCACAAACCCTCCAACAAGTATCCTAACACTAGTGCTAGCTAATTAGAGATTACCTGTTTAAAATACAAAGATAAATGTCATGTAGGTGTAGTCATGCAGATGCCCACGGCCCATGGAAAATTCAAGTTTCTATTGGCAATAACCCAGACAGGAAAATCTTAGAAGATTGTGTTTGGAAACTTCCCCTTCCATCAAATTCCTTCCAACACCTCCATTCTTATCAGGTGTATCAAGCTGTCCATGCTGTACCAATGGCTATACTTGTTAAACCATTTAACACCTACCTTTTGTCTTCTGAATTATGATACATTCACTCTTCTGTTTCCATTTGGCTTAAACAGTGGGGATTGGTTGTTTCCCACGCCAATTATTTCCCCACGCCAATTATTTGTTGTGGGTCCCATCGTTTCAACCAATTGTGATTTATGGATAGGTCAATTTTTTTGTACAAGTGGGCACATCAATTTAGGGGATCCGAATTCAAAAGCACAACAGCTGGAGCCGGACATGCTATCGACGTAAAAAAAAAATATAAATTTTACACATAAAAAGTTAAGATACAACACGATACATTGCTCACTTTAAAGTATCCGCACATCAAAAAGAAAAAGTCTCCATGGCCTGATGCGAAGCCCGAAAAGTGGCCTGACATCAGGCCTGTATCAAATGAGATCCAACGGATACAGGCCTGATGTCAGGCCACTTTTCGGGCCTGGCATCAGGCCATGTAGCAGGGCTGCATCATAAAATAGAATGGTTTGGATGATCCTACAATAGGGATGTAACGGTCCAATTCGGGCTGAACCATGGCCTATCTGTGATGCAAATCCATTAATTATAGGGTGGATCCGTCTCCTGACCTTGATCTGACATGAGTCATCTGATTTCTTTTATGGTGCATCCAGTACAGTAGGGGCCCATAATTTTGAACTGCCTTAGGTTGTATGTCCTTTGATCAGCATATCTTGCAGAGTATCAAATAAATGATTATTGGGAGGAATAATTGTAATTTCTGCAGCTAAGGACAATGAATGCTGCTGCTACCATCCATCTACTCTTTCCTATGGCATCGAATTCAGAAGGTGGGCTCCTTTTTTTTTTTTTTTTAAACTCTACCAGATTCTAACCGGCTCGGCCCACTCAACTCGAGTTCGGAGTTGTGCGTACTTGGCCAAGTTTGAATAGAAACTCAGTGGTCATTTTATGAGTCATGACTCAGATGAGTCTTGAGTTTGGAGTTTTAAAATAATGGTGGGATCAATGATAATCCTTTTGCTGAGTGTTAATGTGATTAACCTGCTTACATTGCCCAAAGATATTTTTAGATTGGAACTTTGCATTGCCCTGCACAACATTCTACTAGTGCTCATGGGTTCGTCTCATACTTCGGGCCCAGTTGTTTCATGTAACTGAACTAGTGATTGTCCGTACCTAAAGGCACGGCGCACCATGTTCTGAACACAACTAAATCTAATTACTCTTCTTTTGACCATCTAACAACTAACATGAATTTTGGCACCCTATGAGGGGTAATTCGGTCCACCCTATTTAACGATGTCCTGATTAGGTCCCGAGTGAAAGATCACCTATTATTCCTAGACCTCTGATTGCCCTAGGAATTGGCTCATTGCAATCTGTTCGTCGAGGGCTTTCTGTCCATATATAGAACTTCGAGTTCCGACGGGCGGATTAAAAATCATATAGTAGGTCCCACACCCCCGAGGTGCCCACCTGAAAAATCACATATCACTTCTAGACCTTTGATCGCCCCGAAAGTTAGCTCATCGCTATCTACTCATCAAGGGCTTTCCATCCATATATAAAACTTTAAAATCTGACGGGCAGATTAAAATCTGCAAAACCTGGGTCCAAGTGATTATTGCCCAGAACGGACCCTACTGCAGCCCACCTTTTGGGCCCCAAACCTCTGATCCAGACCCTGATTGCCATTGGGCACTTAACTAAACCCGTCAGACCTAACCTGAATCTGACCTAATCCAACCCATCAAACTCTAGCCCAAATCAATCCGAATCCAAACCAACCCAAATCTTTCTAACCTGAACCTAACCCCAGACCTGGCCCAGACGCCTTGACTCGTCGCCCGGATAAGGAAGAAAGAGTCCAAGGATGTGGGGAAGTAGTGTCCCAAATCTCTGGACTCTCAAACCCCCTTAAACCTCTCAACCCCTCTCCTCTTAATCTTAGCCCTCCAAGGATCCAAAATATGGGGAATTCAAAAACTGAGCTCCTTATAAAAGAAGTTTTTTTTTTTTTTTTTTTGCTTTGGATACCATTTTTATCAATGGCAGAACAATACGGAAGTAAACACTCTTGCTTTTATTTTAAATGAAGAAGGGATGACAATACCTGTAAATAACTCAAACTTGTTACCCCCCTTTTGCGCCCTACAAACCAAGATGTGAACGAGCTTTTGATGGGGATGTCAAAAACTTGTAAATTTCTCTAACTTTTAAGGGGGGATTTTGCACTCAGTGATTTTTTTTTTGTTGTTGTTTTGTTGTGGGAGAGAAGAATCATGTATTCTTATTCATCTTACAAGAAATCAAAATCGATCCTCTCTATTGAGGAAACTTAATTAGTTTTAACAAGAAAAACCTGTTGCACTAAACAACAAAACAATGGGTCCATCTAAAATCATTATTTGAAATTCTTCCTTTTATCCTGGAATCCTCTTCTCACACAAATGGTGAAAGTAGTTAAAAATGAAGAAACAAATGTGATTGTCCAAAAATGGACCATTAAATAATCTCTCATTCAATATTAGAAAATCAGTGAAAAGGAGATGGGAAATTAATACCCAGCCATTACCTGGTAAATAATTCAAATTATCAGGAAGTCAAGGTCTGATCCCAATCTCTACCTAATATCCTCCACTGTTCACTTCTTTAACAAACCTTTTTATTAGAGTGCATTTGACAATGAGTTCCCATCTATTAGGAAGGCAATTAATGGGGCGAGTTTGGTATGGGTTGGGTTAACTCCAAACCTGCCCCGTATTAAATTTATTCACATAAACCCGATCTGGTCTCCCCCAACGACGAATCACTAGTATGTGAAATCAAGCCCACTCCATTTCTGTTGCGGTCAAGTCGAATTCAAAGGTTAAGATTTTAGATTTATGTAAATGCACTATCACAATAACCCATGTTAAGCACATGCGTGTTCACCAACAACTGCAAAAAAATATTCTATGATCCATTAAAAAAACTAGATCACACAAAATCATCCTCAAACACTTACTGATATGAATTTGGTTTAGATAGAACATAAAATTTTAAATAGAGAATCAAAGAAGTGAAGATTATTAGATCCGTGGAGTAGAAATAAAAGAGTAGAATAAGATTTCAGAAGGAAATAAAGTTATTGTAAAGAGTGAAAAGTGGAAAAAAACACTTGAGTGTTTACAATTACATGTTACAAGTGAAGGAGTAAGAAAGTGAATTTGTTGTAAAACATGGGTATAGCTAGCTTCTCATTAAAATAAGAAGTTACGGTTAAAATTAACTTCAAAACCCTTGACTTTATACAGCAAGAGGGGAATGATTGTGGTAGAAATTGAATATACTGTGTTTTCTTTCCACATGCATTAAGTTAATGCCATCCAGGAGCCTGTCGGGGCGGGTTCCCTGTTTTAATCCGACCTGTTGCCATCCCAATAATACTCAGTTATCTCTCGCGTCCTTTTCTTTCATGTTTGCACTGGATGGAAGCTTGTCTTTTCAGGCTCCAACAGCACCATCATACAAATTGACAACTTCCACATCTCTCTCCACTTCTAAAAAGGATATATACACCATGTGAAGAGCTATATATAATAACCCTACACTTTCTTTTGTTGGAGAAAGTAAAACGTCAGCCAGTTAAATGATATGTAGTGCAAATGGGTCAGTTTGGGGCCGAACCAAATCTTGATCAGCCTCTTGTCAGATGGACCCAGAATTGGATCTCAGTCTATATGATCAGACATAGACATATGGTATCTGGATCAGACATACTTAAAAACTAAGGATCCAGATTCAAATCTGTTCAGAGAAAAGAAGTGGCGCTCAAGAGTATATACTTGGATCAATGGCTGGGTGAAAGATTTATTAAGTATACAGGTAGGGCTCCTGAGTACGTAGCAACTTAAGCACGTGGACTCTCAAGTAGACTCTTCGTCTACATATCTTTTATCAAAAAACAGATATGTAGAGACCAAAAAAAAAAACATATAAGGCTTCTAATATATTTATTTGGGGTCAGCAACTTTAATTCATTGGTGTGAAAGAAAGGATTTGTGATAGAGAGAAAAGCCGTCCTGATTTCCTTACTGCCCACTTTTTCGTTATTTTGTACAAGACATTTTCACAAGGAAAGTTTAAAAAAGAATACCGGGGTTTCCTTGATAGAGAGAATTCGGATTTCACATGACAGAGGTTGTATTAATGTAGGATTCCTCTGAACTGCAGAAATAGAATTCCATAGAATACAGTTTTCTCTCATCAAATAAATACCTTCTAAGTTGGAAAATACAAGGATCTCATATAAGACACAAAGTCATTTCTACATATGTGGTAAATTCATATGCCTCAAATACATTGTTAGAAATTTCATTGTGTTGGCTTGTAGGTGCAGAAAATAATGACCCACAATAAGAGGGTGCCTTATAGGACTTATCCGAGAAGATGATGGTGTCTGGAATGTCTGGATGCCGCCCGGAAGCCTGGAAGGGAAGAACAAACAGTCAGAGGACCCTGGCCTGAGTGGCGCAAGGCTCTCCGATGCCAAAGTCAGTATATGAACTGGAACAATGGAAGGAGAGGAGGAAGAGAGACAGAGTAACGACTCTGGTATGGAAAGATGGCGTACCTTAGATGGTGGCATGGGTCTCTATTTATAGAGGGTAGATCGTATCTTCGGAAGATATTGTGGTGTGGGTCCCACGATTTGACTTAGAAGTCATGATCAGCCCACATTGCATTAATTGTGGTCCAATCCAGCCCACTATGCATTAAATGCCCATCGGGTCAGCCCACATCGCATTTAATGCACATCTTGTTGGGCCAGATCCTGTTGGGCGCCTTTGGCGGTAGGAGTACCAGCGGATCCGCCCTCGGGCCCTGCCCTGATGTGGCTTCAGCCGCTGGATGGGACTCTGCCAGGGATCTGGCGAAGATTGTGGGCGGCTGGATGTCGCGTCTGTCCCACCAGCGCGTGTCCCTATCCCTCCACGTGCCTGATGACGTGGGGGATGAAGGGTACACGTGAATTCTCTCCCGCTTCGGCTTCTGTCTCGGCTTCTTTAGCCGAAATGGAGCTTTCTGCCGAGGTGGCACCCGTGGTGGTGATCCTTGCCGAGATGACGCCCGAGGTGGGCCAGTTCGGCGCTAAGGCCCGGAGCTGTCCGACTTCGGCCGGACCTCCTGTCCTGATAGCCGGGACGAGCCTGGTGTCACGTGGATGACGTGAGGGTGGCACGTGAGAATGCTTAACTTGATCTGGTGGCTGTGATTAACTTAATCCTGTGGTTCGGGAAATCTCCCCACACAATTGCCCCCTAGGTTTTGACCTCTGAAGTGTGCTAGCCTTTAGGGGTTGAAAGCTAGAAGAATCCATCTGGGGATACTGTGATCATTACTTGGTGTCGCTTCAACTCTTCAAAGCAATAAATGCCCTGACCTGTTTGCCTTTGGAACCGAGCTGACGGCTACACGCGTAGTTTCCGCGCCGACTGCGTTGTCCCATTGATTGATGGGCTGTCTCATTGATTGACGGGCACGGGTTTTGGAGTGTCTCTTCGAATTCGGAGGCGGTACCCAAATGAGGGTTACCCCTTCTATAAATAGGGCCGCCTCCTTCTTCTTCTTGCTTCTGACTCTTTTCGCTTTCGCCTCTATCTTTACTTTCAATCTCTGTTCTGGTTTTTGAGAGATCTGTTCGAGGACGACGACCATAGAACGCGCCTGGATCTGCCTCTGGTCTGCTCCTTTGCCCTCGTAAGTCGCTCTGCTCTTTCGTCTGGTTTTCTTGGGGGTTTTCCGATTTCTAGGGCTTTTCTTCGTAGTCACCCCTTCTAGACATGGGCACCCCTAGATTCAGGGTAGATTCTGATGAGGGCTTGGCCGAGTTTAGGGCTGCCTTCAAAATTCCGGAGGGGGTCCTCCTGAGACCGGCAGACCTTGCCGACGCTGCCCTGTATCGCTGCTACGGCGGCTGGATGCCATTCCCTCTGATCTCTGTGATCGAGGGTGGGGTCAGGTTCCCACTGCACCCCTTGCTTAGGGCTTGCCTTAGCCTTTGGTCCCTCGCCCCGGGCCAGCTGATGCCCAATGGCTACAAGGTCATCATGGGCACAGCGAAGCTGAACGAGATCTTGGGGACCAACCTGGGCCCTCACGATATCGAGGACGCTTATGATATCTGCAAGGCTGGGGAGGGAAGATACTATCTCCGTGTGAAGCCGCAGCGAAGGGGCTTCGTCCTAGCCTTGGAGGATTCAAGTAAGAACGCCGAGGAGGATTTCTTCTGCGTCTCGGGGGACTGGGAGTTCGGCCCAGGCGAAGATAGGAGGCTGTCGGTCCCACGTCGCCCTGGGGAAGTCCCAAGTAATCATCGCCGCTTTTCTCTACTGTTTTGCTTATCTTACTGGTGCCGAACTGACATTTTTCTTTGCCTGTCGAGCAGAGGCGGGTGCAAGGAGACGCCGAGCTGCTAGCGAAGGTTGGAAGAGGAACACCGAAGACATCAACAAGGTCGAACGGTACAAGGGGCACGAAACCAGGTCGGCCTGGAAACTGCTTGGGTACAAGCCGAGGTATCGCGGCCACTACCACAGGACCGGAGTTCCTGGGGCGGACGAGACACACCCTGACCGTCCGACCGTATCGGTTGCGGTGTTTAGCGGGATCCCCCTGACCGATCCTGTTGCCGACCGGACTGCGTCTGGAGCCGAAGCGTCCACTTCCGATCCGGGGCTGCCGGACTTGTCGCAGATAGTGGAAGCCTATACCTCGGACCAAGAGGAGGACATGGGAGGAAGCTCGAGGGAGGCCGCTGTCAGGGACCTGGCTGCCAAGTTTAGGCAGAGGTCAGCGTCTTCTGGGACTCCGTCGCCTACCAGTACTCATGCTGCATCGGGTCCGGTGGGCGTGGGCGCTCCCTCTGCTCCTGCTTCTGGGAGAGTCCGGCAACGATCGCCGGACCGCTCGAAGGAGGGGTCCCCGCTCAGGAAGAAGTCCAAAGCGGTGGAGAAGAGCTCAAGAGCCGACCTGCAGTCGGGCAAAGCTCCTGGGGCCAAAGCCCCTGCCGAGAAGGGAGGCGAGAAGAGCGCGCCGAAGGAAAAGAGTGCGCCGGCCGAAAAGGGTGCGCTTGTCAGCAAGTCGGCTGTCGGGCCAGCGCGCGAGCCTCTGATCTTGGCGGGACAAGGGTCCGGATCGGCTTCCGGGCCCCGGATTGCCCCAGCACCGTGGAAGCCGAGGATGGAAACCTCTACCGGTGAACCCTTGAGCGTCGAAGACCGGTTGCTGGGAAATGCCGAGGTGATTGGGGCTCTCGCCAAGGCCTGTGCTCTACCAAGAGATATGGAGACGCACGATAGGTACGAGGATGAGAGCCTGATGGTTTCGGCGATCCAGGACAACATTCGAGTAAGTGCTTGCAACTCCTCTCTCCATTCTTCAAGTAGCTTGGTCGAATCCTGACTCTGTTTCTTTTTGCAGAACGTGCAGAGGCTCCTAACCGTGGTGGGAAGGAGGGATAGGAGCGCTGCAAGAATGGCCCGCCTGGAATCCGAGCGGGAGAAGTTGAAAAAGGAGCTGGACGAGCAGCAGAAGGGATTCGAGGAGCTCAAGGCAGCCAGTGCTGGAGAATCTGCTCGGCTGGCGTCGGCTCTGGCTGAGGTCGCCGAACTCTCGTCTCGGGCCGACCACATGAAAGGCGAGCTCTGGGCGAGGAACAAGAAGGCCGCCGAACTGGAGTCCGAGCTGGCCAGGTTGAAGGCTGAGTCGACTGCTGAGGGGACGAGGCTGCGTGCTGAAACGGCGAGGTTGAAGGCTGCGAACGCCGAGCTTGAGAAGGAAGCCCAGTCCGCCTTCCAGGATGGGGTAGATCGAGCCACCGAGCTGTACGAGAAGCAGGTGGAGGAGATCACTGCCATCCTGTTTGAAGAGGGATGCCTGGCCGCACTGAGACGTGCGGGGGTTCCTGAAGACCACCCCGTCTACCAGGACCTGCCGAAGTATTCGGACCTGGATCCCGAGCCTAGCTCCGTACCTACAGCTGACGGTGCCCCGGTCGAAGCCCCTGCGATCGTCGACGCTCCAGCTGCCCCAGTCTCAAGCGATGCCCCAGTCGCCAGCGAGGCTTTAGCCGTGCCTCAGGGTGAGACTTCCGCTCCTGGTTCGGCTGAGGTGCCAGCTGAAGCCCCGTCTGCCAGCGACACTCCAAGCGAGGTCCCTGTCTTGGCCGAAGCTTCTGGCCCCTTGGAGACGGTGATTGACCTGGTCGAGTCGCCGAGACCGGAGTAGCTCCGCCTTGTGGCTCTTTTTGTCATACTTTTACTTTTGCTTTCAGCCTTGTAATCCTTTCCATTGTTAATGAAAAAGACTTCTTTACTTGCATATTTTTCTCTTTGCATCTGCTTTCTTTCTTACCTCTGGATGTGGATCGAATGGTATTGAATGCCTTTACTGTGTGGCGTGGCCCTTGAGGTAGAAAGAGTCAAACTGTCAGTGCTGACACTCCGTATTCTCGAGACCATAAATAGCAACAAACGAGGTGGCGCAGCTGACGAGGGAATCGGACGGATGTCTCCACGTGGCGCCATAGGGATCGCTGGTCAACAGCCGTGCATCCCCAGTACGCGTGGGAGACTTCGCCCTCATAACTTCCTTCGGAAACCGAGTCCTCCTCCTTCCTATAAATAGGGGAGGCAAGCTCGCCATGGGAGAAGGAATGAACATGGCAGTAGAAATCATGCCTGGGAGGTGCCCGAAACTTCTTGATCCGGGGGGGGAACCCTGCGCCGTTGGACGGCTATCCCCGAGGGGGGATGGCTGTCGTGGTCTGCGCGCTTTCTGAAGGAAATCCCCGTGGACTACGCGCTTTCTGAACGCGGGTCCACGGCCATTCGTCCCTGGCCAGGCAGAGTGAGGATGCGCTGCAGGGGGACGGTGGCGCCTTCTCGTCCGACACCGCCCTGTGCGCCCGTCGTACGGCAGGCGGGATTGGGCCTCGCTGGTCCGGGAGGCTTCTTCAAGCTCTGTCGCTCCCACTGCCACCGAGGGTGTTGCAGAGCCCAGCGGGGCCGGAGGGGCTGTGCGATGCTTTGGTCTGACCAACCAGAGTGCATTGCTGCATAGCCCGGTGAAGTTCAGGATCGCTCAGAACCTCCAGGAGCCTTCTGCCTGAAGAGTCAGTGACGCCTGAAGAGTCAGTGAAGATCAGAGTCTTTCTATCATTTTATTTTCTGCTTCATTTTCCGTTTTCAGAGGACTGCGATCCTCCTTGCTGTACTCTTCTTTCTGTTCTGTAGTTGTTGTAACGAAGCAGTTTGCAATAAATGAAAATGCATTTTCTGGTTAACCAAGCTGCGTACAGTGCTTTCGAGTTCCTTTTCTCATTACTTTGCGCTATTTCGGAATGCTTGGATTTGTGTTTGAATGCTGGCATCATTCCCTTGGTCATGGCTGTTAAAGCGTGAGCTCGGCAATGATCTTTGAGGGGTGTAGAAACCCAGATATTAGGGATCCGGCCGAGTGTCTGAACTCGAGGCCTTCTCTATAGCCCAAGGCTAGGAGTTTTAGGAATCGACCGAGTCTGGACCCGAGGTCTCTTCCAAGGCGGGGGCCTAATCTCGGCTGAGTAAGGACTCGAAGCCTCTCCATAATCTCGGCTGAGTAAGGACTCGAAGCCTCTCCATAGCCCAAGGCTAGGAGCTTTAGGAATCGACCGAGTCTGGACTCGAGGTCTCTTCCAAGGCGGGGGGCCTAGTCTCGGCTGAGTAAGGACTCGAAGCCTCTCCATAGCCCAAGGCTAGGAGCTTTAGGAATCGACCGAGTCTGGACCCGAGGTCTCTTCCAAGGGCGGGGGGCCTAATCTCGGCTGAGTAAGGACTCGAAGCCTCTCCATAGCCCAAGGCTAGGAGCTTTAGGAATCGACCGAGTCTGGACCCGAGGTCTCTTCCAAGGCGGGGGGCCTAATCTCGGCTGAGTAAGGACTCGAAGCCTCTCCATAGCCCAGGCTAGGAGCTTTAGGAATCGACCGAGTCTGGACCCGAGGTCTCTTCCAAGGCGGGGGGCCTAATCTCGGCTGAGTAAGGACTCGAAGCCTCTCCATAGCCCAAGGCTAGGAGCTTTAGGAATCGACCGAGTCTGGACTCGAGGTCTCTTCCAAGGCGGGGGGCCTAATTCATCGAAATCAGTCAGAGAGATGACAAGTCGATGACAAGGTGAAAGCTGTTTTCATTGATTGAGATTCATTACATCCTTAGAAATAGAATTTCTTCAAATGGGATGCATTCCACGGTCTCGGCAATGGCTTGCCATCCAAGCCTTCGAGCTTGTAGGCTGACTTTCCTGCCAGTGAAACTACTCTGAACGGGCCGTGCCAGTTCGGGGCAAGCTTCCCCTCATTTGGTTCTCTGTCAGCTGGCAGGGTCTTCTTTAAAACGAGCTCTCCCGTAGTGAACCTTCTTTCCTTGACATTCTGATTGTATGCCCTGGCTAACCGTTGCTGATAGTCGGTTAGTCTCAGGGCTGCAGCTTCTCGTCGTTCGTCCGCTAGCTCCAGCTCCATTGCCAGGTTCGTCTCATTTCGGCCTTGGTCGACCAGCTCTGTCCTCAGGGTAGGAAGGCCGATTTCTAGGGGAATGACCGCCTCCATACCGTAGGCCAGAGAGAATGGTGTCGCCGAAGTGGACCTCCTTGGAGTTGTTCGATAGGCCCACAGCACGCTCGGAAGCTCTTCTGTCCATCTGCCCTTTGCTTTGTCCAGTCGCTTCTTCAGGCCGTCCAGGATCACTTTATTGGAGATTTCCGCCTGGCCATTACTCTGTGGATATGCCGGGGTGGAGTAATGGTTTCTGATGCCATGTTCTTGGCAGAAATCTCTGAAGGATTTGGAATCGAACTGAGTCCCGTTATCTGAAATCAGGGTCCGGGGGATGCCGAACCTCGTGAGGATGTTTTTTCCAGACGAAGTTCCTGGAGTCCCTGTCCGTGATGGAAGACAACGGTTCAGCCTCTATCCATTTGGTGAAGTAGTCCGTAGCCACTATCAGCCATTTTTTGTTCCCTGGAGCTCGGTGAAGGGGCCCCACAATGTCCAGGCCCCATTGAGCGAAGGGCCATGGACTGGAGAGGGGGCTCAGATCCTGCGCTGGCTGATGGAGGGAGTGGGAGAACTTCTGGCATTTCTCGCATTTTCTGGCGTAGACCTGGGCGTCCTTCTGCATGTAGGGCCACCAGTAACCCTGGCTGATTGCCCTGTAGGCCAATGAGCGGCCTCCTATATGGCTGCCGCAGATTCCTTCGTGAATCTCGTACAGGAAGTCGTCCACCTTGGTCGGGTGGACACATTGGAGGTATGGACCTGTGAAGGACTTCCTGTAGAGTTTGCCTTCCGGAGAGAGCCAAAAGCGGGCCGCCTTGAGCCTGATCTTGTGGGCTTCTGTCTTATCCTCGGGGAGCTGGTCATCTTTCAGGTAGGCGATGATTGGATCCATCCAGCTGGGGCCGAGGTCAGCGCAGAGGACAAGCCGAGATGACTGGAGTTCTAGACTTGACCTTGATACTGACCCGACCTCGATGGTCCTCTTCTTTCCTGCTTCAACAGCGGAGGCCAGGTTTGCAAGCGCATCTGCGTGCGTGTTGGTATCTCGGGAGATTTGCCTGACCTCGGCTTTCTGGAATTGGGAGAGTAGCTTTCTTGCCAGGGCTAAGTAGGCCGCCATCCTGTCGTCCCTGGCCTGGTAGTCTCCAGCGAGCTGGCTAGTTACCAGTTGAGAATCGCTGAAGATTTCCAGGTGCTGGGCTCCGAGGACTCGGGCGCTGTTCAACCCTGCGATCAGTGCTTCGTACTCTGCCTCATTGTTCGTCGCTTTGAAGTCGAGGGTGAAAGCCTGCTCTATGACCAGTCCCTCTGGCGATTGGAGAACTATGCCGGCGCCAGCTCTCTTGGAGGTGGACGACCCGTCGACAAAGATCCTCCATGCCGAGGTGGGAGACTGCTGGACTTCTGTTTCCGCTGGCTCTTGCCCCGGCTCTTGCCCTGTGCCCCCCAGTGCCGTGCCGAGCTGGATCTGAGCCTGGTTGGGGCAGGCGAATTCGACTATGAAGTCTGCCAGAATCTGGGCTTTGATTGCAGTTCGGGGACGGTACTGTATATCATACTGCCCCAATTCAACTGCCCACTTTGATATGCGCCCTGAAAAGTCAGCTTTCTTGAACAAGGAACGGAGTGGGTGCTCCGTGATCACCACAATAGTGTGGGATTGAAAATAATGGGAGAGCTTGCGGGAGGCGGTGACAAGAGCCAACGCAATCTTCTCCAACAGAAGGTACCTGGTCTCGGCATCGAGCAGGGTCTTGCTCGTGTAATAGATCGGCTTTTGAACTCCCCTCGTCCTCCCTGATGAGGACGGAGCTCACTGCGTGATCCGAGACTGCTAGGTATAAATACAGGATCTCTCCCCGAGTCGGGGTAGAGAGTAATGGGGGTGACATCAAATAAGTTTTGAGTGCGGCCAATGCCTGGTCGCACTCGGGGGTCCATTGGAACTTCAAATTTTTCCTCAAAAGCTGGAAAAAAAGGCCTGCACTTATCTGATGAGCGGCTGATGAAGCGATTGAGTGCGGCGGCCATTCCCGTAAGCTTTTGAACTTCCTTTGTGGTGGAGGGACTCTGGATGTCCTGGATGGCGGTGATCTGGTCTGGATTGGCCTCTATCCCTCTCCGCGTCACCAAGCTGCCGAGAAACTTGCCAGAGGCTACGCCGAAGGCGCACTTGGAAGCGTTGAGCTTGAGCTTGTAGGCGCGGAGGATGTCAAAGATTTGGCCGAGATCCGCCAGGTGGTCGCCGGAGCGCACAGATTTGACGACCATGTCGTCGATATACACCTCCACCGTTCGGCCGAGCTGGGCCTGGAACATCTTCGTGACGAGGCGCTGATAGGTTGCCCCCGCGTTCTTCAGCCCGAAGGGCATTACTCTATAGCAGTAAGTGCCGCGGGGGGTGATGAACGATGTTTTCTCCTCGTCGGGCCCATAGAGAGGGATCTGATGGTAGCCCCGGTAGGCGTCGAGGAAGCTCATTCGGTCATGACCAGCGGTGGCGTCAATCAGTTGGTCGATCTTCGGGAGGGGGAAACTGTCCTTAGGGCAAGCCCTGTTCAGGTCGGTGAAGTCTACGCACACCCTCCACTTTCCAGTTTTTCTTCTTGACGACCACCGTGTTGGCCAGCCATACCGGGTACTGGACTTCCCGGATGGCCCTGCTTTTAGCAGGTTGTCGACCTCTTCCACGACCGCGTCTGTCTGCTGCAGCCCGGTTCTGCGGGCCTTCTGCACTACTGGCTTGTGGTCGGGGTCGACGTTGAGCTTGTGGCTCATGACCTCAGGGTCGACCCCGGGCATCTCACTTGGGTTCAAGCGAAGACGTCCACATTCTGCATCAAGAACCGAGAGAGTTCGGCCCTTTCTTCGTCCGACAGCTGGGTGCCGATCAGGAAGAAACGGTCTGGGTCTGCCGGGTCTAGCCTGACCTCGGCTAGGTCCTCGATGCTCTTCTTCTCAGGGTCCCTGCCGATCTCATCGAGGCCCTTTTCGAATTCGGCCAGGTTAACGCGCTCTGGCTCCTTTACTGCTGGAACTGCGGCTAACACGCACTGCCTGGCCTGCTGCTGGTCTCCCTTCACTGTGACTACCTCCATCTTGCCTTCTTCGTTCTCATGGACGAATTTCAGCTTTTGGTGGTAGGAAGAAGGGACTGCCTCTAGCTTGTGGAGCCACGTCCTGCCCAGAATGACATTGTAGGGGGATGGGGCATCCACAACCAGAAAGTCGGCTGTCACGGAGGCTCCGCCAACTTGGGTTTCCAAGGTGATTCTACCCTTTGGGTAGACTGGTGTCGCGGACAACCCTAGCAGAGGTGCACGAACCTCCGTGAGGTCTGCTTCGGAGAGTTTCATCCGTTTGAAGCAGTCGTAATAGAGGACCTCGGAGGAGCTGCCGGAGTCGACGAGGATCCTCTTTACGGTGAAGTCTCTCAACTTCATGGTGAGGAGCAGGGGGTCGTTGTGAGGAACCTGGACTCCCTCTAGATCTCGGTCCGAGAACGAGATGGCTGGTTTGTCGCGGCGGGCTTTCTTGGATGCCGGGGCGAGGTCGGCTTTCATCACTTCTTTCTCGTGCGAAGCCCGCCTGGCTTCGGCACGGGTCTGAGAGCTTCCCCGGGACGAGGAAGCGGGAGCTGAGGACGCCAGATGGATCACGTTGATGATCTTCTCTGAGTCCTCGCTGTCTGGAGCCTGGGCTGCGTTCTGGGGAGCCCGGCCCTCGCTGCCGCCGGCATCACCGGCCTTGACGAACTCTTGGAGGTGGCCCTGTTCGGCCAGCTTCTCTAGATACCCCTGTAAATTCCTGCATTCTCCAGTCCTGTGCCCGTTGCCCTTATGGAAGGCGCAGTAGAGCTTGCTCCGGGAGCCTTCGGTAGGTTCACTCTTCATGGGCGGAGGGTACTTGAAGAACGGCTCGGACTTGATTTTGGCCAGGATGCGGTAGATCGGCTCCTTGAAGACGACATTGACGCTCTGGCTGGCGCTGGAGGGAGGTCTGGGCTTCCAATTGCCCCCAGACCTGGACGACGAAGGCTTCGTCGAACTGGAGGCCCAGTCCCGCTTGGACTCCTGCTTCTGGGAGGGCCTCCCGCCTCTTTGCCGAGGCTGGCTATTCTTCTGCTCGGGCTCTGGATGCCCGTCCCGATCCTTAGCTCGGATCTCATCTTCTTCCCGGGCGATGAAGCGCTTCACCCGGGACATTAACTCTGACATGGACTCCGGGGTGTCTCCGGCCAAGTCCTTCCGCAGGTCGCTGCCGGGGATCAGGGCGTGCTGGAAGGCGTAGACGGATATCCCCTCCCGTGCGCCCTCGATCTGGCTGTAAATCGCCCAGAACCGGTGGGTGAACTTGGCGATAGTTTCACCCTCCTTCATTTTCAGGGCGATAAGGTCCCCTTCCTTCTTGGGGACGACGGTGTATGCTTGGAACTTCTTCAGGAAGGAGAGCTGGAGCTCCTTCCAACTGGGAATCGACTGCTCTGGGAGAGAGCAAAACCACTTCAGGGGGAGGTCGCCCAAACTGGAGGAGAAGATCTTACAGTTTAGGTGGCCCTCATTTCCCCAGATTGACATCTTCTGGGAGAAGTGTCGGAGGTGTGCGGATGGATCGGACAGTCCGTCGTAGGGGACGAACCGCGGGACGGAGAACTTCCTGGGCAAGGGGGTGCGCTCGATTTCCTTCGTGAAGGGAGAGCCCCCAAGATCAGTGTGGCCGCAGAGCTGCTTCTGGTCCCGCATGTCCAGGTTGTGCTGGAGAGCTCGCCTGACACGTTTGTCGAACCACTCCTGCTCGTCGTCCTCCTCTGGAGTCTGAGCTCTGGACTTTCGCTTGGGGTGGCTCGGACTGTGATGGCTATGAGTTCGGCCATCGCGACTATGGTGACTCCGGCTGTTGCTCGAGCCTTCGTCACGAATCTGGCCCCGTTTCTGGTCCAGATGATGTCTGAGGTCCTCACGAGGAGGCTGGGTCGCCTTGCTGGGAGCGCCCTTCTTTTTCCCTTGGGGCTCAGAGACCTCCCTCAAGGAGGCAGTTTGCACTGCCTTCAGCTGCTGCTGGAGCTTGCGAATCATCCGCTCTTGCTTCCGGAGTTGCTTCTGGAGGAGGGCTGCCTCGGGAGCCTCTTTGGGGGGTTGAGCGTGGCGCGTTTCTCCCACGGCCACGGCCTTGTCCTTCCGAGGACGCTGATGCTGATGATCATCGCGTCCGGGTGGCGGGACCTCGTCCGCTGAGAGTGAGGTCTCGACTCCCTCTTGGAAAGGGATCTCGACAAAGAGTTGGGAGCCCAGGCGGCCCTCGCCTGCAGCCGTCCCTTGCACCGCGCGGGACTGCCCCTGAGGAGGGACTTCCGCTGGAGTCGTGTCTTGCACCGCGCGGGACTGCCCCTGAGGAGGGACTTCCGTTGGCGGTGGTGGCAGCGCGAGCGCTGCTCCTGAAGATTCTACGCCCTTCTTAGCTTTCGGAGGCATGGCTTCTGAAAGGATGAGGTTAGGAAGATTGGGAAGGTTTTGAGAGGTTTGGATGGCTGGGATATTTCTTTCCCACAGACGGCGCCAATTGTAGGTGCAGAAAATAATGACCCACAATAAGAGGGTGCCTTATAGGACTTATCCGAGAAGATGATGGTGTCTGGAATGTCTGGATGCCGCCCGGAAGCCTGGAAGGGAAGAACAAACAGTCAGAGGACCCTGGCCTGAGTGGCGCAAGGCTCTCCGATGCCAAAGTCAGTATATGAACTGGAACAATGGAAGGAGAGGAGGAAGAGAGACAGAGTAACGACTCTGGTATGGAAAGATGGCGTACCTTAGATGGTGGCATGGGTCTCTATTTATAGAGGGTAGATCGTATCTTCGGAAGATATTGTGGTGTGGGTCCCACGATTTGACTTAGAAGTCATGATCAGCCCACATTGCATTAATTGTGGTCCAATCCAGCCCACTATGCATTAAATGCCCATCGGGTCAGCCCACATCGCATTTAATGCACATCTTGTTGGGCCAGATCCTGTTGGGCGCCTTTGGCGGTAGGAGTACCAGCGGATCCGCCCTCGGGCCCTGCCCTGATGTGGCTTCAGCCGCTGGATGGGACTCTGCCAGGGATCTGGCGAAGATTGTGGGCGGCTGGATGTCGCGTCTGTCCCACCAGCGCGTGTCCCTATCCCTCCACGTGCCTGATGACGTGGGGGATGAAGGGTACACGTGAATTCTCTCCCGCTTCGGCTTCTGTCTCGGCTTCTTTAGCCGAAATGGAGCTTTCTGCCGAGGTGGCACCCGTGGTGGTGATCCTTGCCGAGATGACGCCCGAGGTGGGCCAGTTCGGCGCTAAGGCCCGGAGCTGTCCGACTTCGGCCGGACCTCCTGTCCTGATAGCCGGGACGAGCCTGGTGTCACGTGGATGACGTGAGGGTGGCACGTGAGAATGCTTAACTTGATCTGGTGGCTGTGATTAACTTAATCCTGTGGTTCGGGAAATCTCCCCACACATGGCTAATTCATGGGTTGGACAAAACTCTAGGTCCATTTAAGTTGTAATTTTGTATTTCTTTTAGAATGGATTGTGGTTGAGTCACCGGAAATCCTGAAGCAAAGACCGGAGTGCTTTTGGAGCGAAGAGATCAAAGTCTCATAACACACACTCGCTATAGCGAGGATCTAGTTCACTAAAGAAAAGTTTGGGATAGCAAATAGGCTTGCTATAGTGAGGCCTCTTGCTCTCTATAGCGAGCCTGGGCAAAGTGCCCCCGCGCGTTTCAAACTCTTAATTTAAGTTTTATTGCTATTCTGATTAGGATATAATTAGAAGACTCTTGCACGATTTTAGGGATTCCTTATTCTTTAGAGCTATCACAAAGAGACTGTTCTAAAGAGCTAATCTAGAAGGTTTGCTACTTCTACTCTTGTAGAAGATCTAAGCATCCTGGTTCTTAAGTTGTTGTTGGAGGATCAAGCATGAGGAGCGGTGCGCAGCAAGTAGTCGTGGCAGCGAGGAGTTGTGCAAGAATAACTATAGTCCTTAGGTCGATGTACTGACTGGGAAAAGGAGCTGTGAGTATATCTTGTAACCGTTCAATAGTGATTGATTTTTCTGATCGTGATTTTTCTCCCTGGATAGGGTTTCCACGTAAAAATTGTGTCTGCCTTCTTGTGGTGTCTTTCGTAGTTTTATTTGCTTGCTAGTTCGCTTTGATTTTATTCCACTGCATTAATTTTTGGAACTAGCATCCATTCTAATAGATAAAAAAGTGCATCACTTTCATACACATTTGTGAAGTATGCAGAAAATAGGTTTTCACAAACTTTTTCCTCTTCTGTGGAAAACAAAAATCTGAAACTCCCCCATCACAAATGCTTTTTAGCATAATCGCACAAAATTTATCTTATTTTTATGCTTTTCCTTGTAAGATGTAGAAATTTTCCACTATGGAAAAGTAACCCGATTTTCCAAGCCTTTCTGAGAAAACACTGGCACCCAAACATGCCCTAAAAGATGCAAGGACTTTAAAATCTTCAATTGATGCGTATGATGGGTTTGAGATTTTAAGAAAAACTCAAAAAAGATTTTCTATGATTTTATAATTTTTGTGTTGTGTGTGTTATAACTCATTCCTAGTCCCAAAAGCTCTGGTCAGGATCATAAAATACTACCATGGTATAAACATGGGGAAAATTTCCCAAATGGGCAGACTTTTTGTTTTTTTCGTTTTTGCATACCCCAGTCAAATGGATGGACTTGGATAGAGCTCTAGGGTTCATTTTGTACCAAAGCCGGACTCTGTCTCTTCTATAGTAAATGTACCAGGCTGGAGACACCTGAGTCCAATCTGGATTTGGCCCGTTGACAGCCTTGCCTCTAGGCCCTTAAATCAAGGATTATGGTTGGCAGATGCGGGCCAAATTAGCTTTTAGAGAGCTTCCGATCATCCTTACTCCCCCTGATTGGCATTCATCCAAGTGGCTCCCTCAGCTTATACTCATAGAACATCAATCACTCAGCAAAGTACGACCCTAATTTAGTAACTTTCACATATCCTTGGACACAAATCTGAGATCACAATGTGGCATTGCCCATTAAAGAATTATTAAGTAATGTTCATAGCCGGTTCCAATTGAAGATTGTTTCCTAATACAGGCATTAGGCATTTTTTGGATGTCATCATCAAAGAGAAAGGGAAGAAATGTAGCACAGGCTTAATCAAACAAGGGAGGATAAGGTTCTAGATAGAGTGAGAAGTCTTGAAAAACATGATTGGATTAGTTGTACGCATCAAAAAGCCCTTGATATTAGTGATAGCTACTTGCTAGTAACCTTGTTTTTAAACCATGTTTATGCAAGCAGATTAAGGTGATTGAATTATTAGTGTTTTCTTCTGATAGTGTTACCTTTTCTGTCCCAAAGGGAGTGTGGGCTCAAGTTTCAAGTATGTGACTGGATCAGATCAACTTCTATAAAGACCTTTCCACCACTCAATGATAAAAGCCCCGGAGAGAGAGAGAGAGAGAGAGATATGAAAGCTTGAAAAGCTGTACAAAAGCTTAAAGCTAAAAGAAAGCTGGTAGGGAACCGAAAGAGCTACTTTTCACCTTCTATCCATACTTGTCTCCCCATTGCTTATATTATTAATCAAGTCAGGGCTGCACCAACAATTCGAAAGAAAAAGAGAGATCAACACAAACACTCTTGATGCTGGATTTGAGAAGATTCTAACAAAATCCCCAGCACAACCCACACAAAAACATCCCATGTTTGCCTCTCCATCACCACCACAAGGCAACAGCCCCTCCTATACAATCCCTTCTCAACCACTCCCTTGCATGGATATTAGTAGAAACAGTAAAAGAAAGAGAAGGCCTGCAGGGACCCCAGGTAAAGATATCTCTTTTACAATTAATTTGGCTAAATTTGTCAACATGGATGATTGAATTTTGGTCTATTTCATTTCATAGATCCAGATGCTGAGGTTGTCCGTCTCTCACCCAAGACGTTGCTAGAATCCGATCGCTATGTGTGTGAGATCTGCAGCCAAGGATTTCAGCGTGACCAGAACCTTCAGATGCACCGGCGAAGGCATAAGGTCCCTTGGAAGCTTCTGAAAAGGGAGACACCGGAGGTTCGAAAGCGTGTCTTCGTATGCCCGGAGCCTAGCTGCTTGCACCATGACCCTTGCCATGCGCTAGGCGATCTTGTTGGGATCAAGAAGCATTTTAGAAGGAAGCACAGCAACCACAAGCAGTGGGTTTGTGAGAAATGCTCGAAAGGATATGCAGTTCAATCAGACTATAAGGCTCATCTCAAGACCTGTGGCACCAGAGGCCATACATGTGACTGTGGCCGCGTTTTCTCTAGGTCCATTCTATTTTCTCTGCAATTCATCCTAGTATGACTGCAAACCAAGACCTCAAAAATGTGTCCCACTTATCATGGTTGTCATCTTAGCCTTCGCAAATCTCTTAGGGTCAGCTAAAGGAGTGCTGGTATTTTACTACCAGAAAAATTAGTAGCTCATATCAGTTTCACGCTTGTTTTCATATTGGTTTTGTCTAATTCAAGATGAAATCTTCAGTTCCAAGATACAAAATTATCGTAAGAAGATTTCATTTGGAAGACAAGCTAGGGAGTATAGCCTTTTAGATCATCAAATCATCGTTTGACTCCTACGATGAAAAATTATAATCCATGGAATTTGATTTCTTAAGAGACATCGACCTTCATCATTCTTAAATTAGTTTTTAATTGAATACTCTCAAAAGGCTATTTTAATTGAAAGCTATAAGAATACATAAACACCAAGCTGCAGACCCCATATGTCTATATTTAATTGTTCATATTCATTACTAAAGATTGTTTAATCACTTGCTTGAGTTGTTCACTTGTTCCTGATTGGATCCTCAGTCCTATTTTTTAGTCTTCACTTCAGCTTTTCTTTTTTACTTCTTCTGAATGAAAACACCTCGATCCATATCATGGTCTGAACTCTGAAACCTCGATCAGCAGGAACAGTAGCATCACCCCCCCATAAAGGTTTCGGCCATGGCCATTACTGATTTTAAATAACTTAAGCCTGAAACATAAAATGTATTGGTACTCCATCGTCACCACATATTTTCAATTTTGTTAGTTTATTTACAGTGTCCAAAAACTATGTTTTAAAACCATGCATGATTCAGATTCAATCAAGAGAACTTCAATTATACATGTGTTTGAATATATTCAGGGTAGAGAGCTTCATAGAACACCAAGATGCTTGTGTGGGGCGCACCCAACCTGAACTACAGGCACCACGTCCAGCCTGCTTGTCAAGAACAGCTTCGATCACGAGCCCCTCAGGCGGAACAAATATCAGCGCTGGCACTTGGCAGAAATGGAGATTGCAGAAGCATTCAGAAGCAGTCTTCTTACTTCCCAACCAGATCCCATCAGTGACCAATCCTCATCACAACCTTGAGCTTCATCTACTACCCTCTTCTAATTCCCTATCTAGTACCTTGCACGCCTCTATTTCTCACAATTCAGGGGAAAAACATGACACCCAATTGCATCTCTCAATTGGTTCAACGAGTTCTAACTTCAATTTCAACACTGACCAAAGCTCACAAAGATCCAACGAAGAATCTGCATTGGTAGCAATGAGGCTAAAAGAAATAGCAAATGAGCAGCTCTGTGTCGCGATTTCAGAGAATGCCTTAGCTGATGAGATGAGGCATCAGGCAATGCGGGAAATTGAATTGGCTGAGCAGGAATTCGCTGATGCAAAGAGAATCCGGCAACACGCACAGGTGGAGATTGACAAGGCACGGATTCTCAAAGAACATGCCACCAAGAAAATCAATGGGGCCCTTCTACAAATAACTTGTCATGCCTGTAAGCAACAATTCCAATCGACTACATTAGTCTCTGCACTCGCCGATGAGAACTCTCGTCATCAGTTACATATTGGCTGCAGTGAAAGGAGGAGAAGGTGAGAACCATAACCGCACCTTTCAATTTCACATGTCCAATGCATAGCTCTGCAAATCTACCAGTCAATCTACTCACTTTTGTAATTGCTATGTAATTTCTTTTGGGTGTTAAGAGCCTGCAGTTTGCTTTGTGGGTGTTATCATTTGCTCATTGTTTGTACGGACATGGTTTTGATGGGTTATTCTAGCCCTTTGCTTATGCAGGATTTTATCATGGGTTGTTTGATTGTTGCCGTTTATTATAACCATTTTAAAGAATGAGATGAAAGATGCGCGCTAACATCAAAGGCAGTCCAATTGGGAAAGAAAGGACCGTTACTGGACAAAAGGCAGTGATTCTTTTGTCGATGTCAGATCATACAAACGTATACTTGTTCACCACCTTTCACATGAAGTGAGTGAATGTGTGCAACACTTGTACTTAGGGATAAATGCTGCTAAAAATATATATTTTAGGCCTCCTTTGACTCCTGGGTTTCTAGAATTAGGAAATCTCTCATTTCAATTTATTTGAAGTAGGGAATGAGCTCAAACTGTGATTTTTCTGTTCTTGGTTTTGAAAATATTGCCTGAAACGTTCCTATGTTTCAAATAGAGGTGTCAAATGAGCCGGGCCACAGGCCGACATGGTAGTCAATGTGCCGCTGCACAGCCTAGCCTGGTCAACAGCATGGCCTAGGGCATAGGCCGTGCTGGGCACGTTTGGCACGGTCCGTTAGGGCACGGTAGGGTGGCAAAATGAGCGTTTTACCTTCCAACGGTCATAAAACGGCTATAAGAGGTGTTTTGACTGTTTTACCTCCTCCCAACAGCCATAAAGAGGTCATATTAGGGGCATTTCTGGTCTTTTTGAATTTTCAAAACTCTATAAATGGGGAGGGGGCTCCTCTTCTCTTTTCTCACCAACATTATCCAACTCTATCACTCTCTCAACACTCTTGCAAAGCATTCAACTCTCTTTAATCATATTTCTAAGAAGTTTTTTAGGGGACCAAGAATTAAGTCATCAAGAGACAAGATTAAGGGGCCTTAAAAAATTATGAGGTATTTATTTCATATAAATCTTAGGTTTCATATTTATATATAGTTTATACTATAATATATTAGCTCTCATCTTCTCCCCTTTCTTATATTAATTATCACTAAATCTCTATTACTAGTATTATATATCTTTTTTTCAAATTTAATTTTTGGAACATGGCTGGACAATCTTCTGGAAGAAATATTTCTCGAGAGGCTTCTTCCGTTAATTTAGGGGAAGAAGACGATTGTGTCGAATTAGAAGAAGAAGTACGTGAAGAAGTCCCAGTACAAGCTACTAGTGCCCGTAGAACATCTAAGAGACCCAGAACTTCTGTAGTTAGGCAAGCATGCATAAAAAATTATTAAGATTAAAGACAAACATGGAAAGGTGGTTGATAAGGTAAAATATAAATATTGTAGTAAGATTTATGTTGCTGATTTAGTCAGGGTATCAGCTGTTTGGCGCGGCATAGAAAAAAATGTGAACCCAAATGTTTTTTTTTCAAACTTTTTTTTTTTTTTTTTTTGGGTTGGGGGGGGGGGGGGTGGGGCTCAAGGGGAGAAGGGGGTTGGGGGGGGGGGGGGGGGGGGGGGGGGGGGGGGGCTCAAGGGGAGAAGGGGGTTAGGGGCACAAACCAAATTTCTACTACTGATAGCAGTAGTGTGGGATTGTTTTCTTATAATATTGTTACTGCAAAACAATCACTTGTTAAAATGATTATTTTAGCAGAATTACCATTTTTTTTTTTGCTAAAAATGAACTTTTTGAAGAATTTGTCCAAAATAACATGTGGGAAGGAAAATATTAAAAGCTACTTTGCAAACAGTCCTGATAGAACAGCTATATCTACAAATTTATGGAGATCTAGAAGTGGTGACAGCTTTCATTGTATTAATACGTACACATAACATAGATCCAAAATGTGTTATTAATAAATGAATTATTTCTTTTTATAAACTTAAATGGCCACACACTGGGAATAGAATAGGGTCCTTTATTTTGGAAAAACTCCTAGAATATAATATTTTGGATAAAGTTATAGCTGTAGCTTTGGATAATGTAACAAATGATCAAGTGGCTATTGATCTAATATTGAGATTGCATATGCCACTTGCAAATTTGATAGAGGGTTTTATTTTTCAAAATAGATGTATATAACATCTTAAATCTCATTACCCAAGTTGGTTTGAAACATGTTTCATTGGGAAAATAAAAAAATCAAAAGTATTACTAAATTTATTTTCTACTCTGCACAAAGAAGACAATTATATTGTACAATATGTGCAAAGCATAATGTATCACCCATAAAAATAAATTCAGATATTGAACATAGATGGAATTCTATATATGATTTTTTATATAAAGCTATGTCAAGAAAAGAAGTTTTGAATGAATATTGTGCTTTTAATGCACAAGAATACTTGATGACTGAGGCATATTGGGAGTTGTGTGGAAAAATTATTAATTTATTACTTTTTTTTATAATGCAATATTATTTTCTCTGGGGTGTATTATCATACCTCTAAAGGATCTGTAAACTTTTTTTTAATTAGTTTTCAATTTAAAAAATATAAAGATCATGTTTTACTTAGTGACATTTTTAGAAAATTGGAAGAGAAATTTAAGGAAAAAATTTTGAGAAGATGCTCCAATGACATTCTGTTTGGCTGCTGCATTAGATCACAGGTAAAAATTAACTGGTGTACAGTTTTTTCTTAATTAAATAAATAATAATATGCCAAAGATAGATTTAAATACTTTTATAAATTTAAAGATAAATTTACAAGCACTTTTTCAATTTTATTGTGACCAAATGGATACAACAGGGGCTATATATTGGCCCCTCAACAAGTCAAGCATTCAGGTGGAGTTTCTTGGGATTTTTTTATACCAAATTGGGCAGAGCCTCTAAATTAAGTCAAGTTGTTGTGACAGAGTTATCCACATATCTTGACACCGGTGTATTAGAGATACATGATGCATCTAATTTTGACATCTTAGCATGTTGAAAGCATATGAAAGCATATTTTCAGTGCTATCAGCCGTGACTCGTGATCTACTAACTATTTCAATTTCTTCTGTAGCATTAGAACAGACTTTTAGTGTAGGTGGATGTGTGGTGGATGATGGAGGGATGAATTTAACTGAAGAAATGGTGGAATGTTGTGTTTACCTATGAGACTTGTATTTGACTAACAATAGAAAACAATAGTTAGCAGAAATCGAAGATTATAATCCAGCCGAATACATTAGCGTATTATAAATCTAGTTTTTTTCCTTTTCTTCATTGTAATTTGTAAGTATAAAAGTATTTTACTTTTTATATTTTTATTCTCCAAACAGTTAAATGTTATGAATTAGGTAATCCTATTGAAAAAGCTTCAACGAGAAAATATCCAAATGGCTTTCTTTTCAGTGGAGTATGTCGAGTTTGACTGAATCACTTAAATATGTGTCATATTCTTCTCAGTGTGTATGTTTTAATTTTTTTTAAGTATAAGACCATAATTTTATAAGCCGAAATAGCCAAACATCCAGGGCACTACAAAGCACGATAGGCACGTGAAAGACCAATTTAATGGGCTACCAGAATGGATTACTACTAGTTCTTAATTTAACAATCAACGCACAACGGAAATAATCAATCAGACAAACTAACAATTAAATCTACCAAGCAATCACCACAAGAAGGCAGACACAAAATATAGCATGGAAACCTTATCCAGGGAGAAAAATCACGAACCAGAAATCAAGAGTTCACGAACAGTTATAAGATGTATTCACTAGTTCTTTTACTTGGGTCTGTACATCGACTTAAGAACTATAGTTATTCTTGCAAAGAATCCACTGACATGACATCCACAGTGCCCCGTTCTCCTTACTTGATCTCCTCGTACCTTGCCAGTCAAGATGAACTATCTCCTCGTACCTTGCCAGTCAAGATGAACTAATCTCCTCGTACCTTGCCAGTCAAGATGAACTATCTTCTCCTTCTAAAATCAGAATCAATAATGACCTTCTAGAGCAGCCTTCAGAACGATCTCTCAATGGCTCTAGAAAATAATCTCTCTTATGATCTATCTGACTCAAATTAATGATAGTGGTAGTTCTTAGGGTTGAAAGTAATACCCTATTAATAGCCTCAAATTCGTGCCTAAGACTTAGAGCACAAGTAAGACTTAAACTGGGAAACAAAGTTTCAAAAGGAAACAAGTTCGTATCAGAATAAGAGACTTTCCCGGAACTTTGCGCGCCTGTTCACTCGAGCGGACTCTTACTTCGCTCGAACGGACAAGCCTCTGTCTCGCCTTCGCTCGAGCGAATACATGTGCGCTCGAGCGGACTCCTGCTGGACTGTATGATACGGAAGATCATCACTTTATTCTTCCAGCTTGCTTCTTCTAATGCATTCAGACTTGTCTTCTTAGAGTCATTCCCATCTTCTATATATCTTCAGAATCCTTTCCTAAATAAGAAAAACAACACAAAGACTCCTAGATTTTTGTCCAATATAAATTAGCCAATACAAAAATACTAACAGCACGTCCCAGCACGATTCAGGCACGATCTGTGCCGGGCCGACCTACCGGCAGTCGTACGCGTCGGGACATCTCTAGTTTCAAAGATATTTTGTAACAATCTTTTTGTTGAGTTTTCCCTGAAAGTTTCTCTAGAACACGTATGTACAGTGCGTTAGCAAACTGTGGTACATGTCAGTTGGACCTTTTTCAGCTTATTGGATGCAATCGGATGTCTGCTCCATCTAAATCCCATTTAAGAATTTTAGAGGTGTTCAAGTTTGCTATGACGTTAGATTTTAAAATTGGATCTCATCCAATCCTATTAGATCTCATTTTATTGAACAATCAAATGAGTGATTATTTTTTACTTGGTTTGATTCACAATCAAATTGAGTCTCCTTTCTCTTTGGCTTTGCATTTACTTCGTAATCCCTATTGATTGATCTAATTTTCAGGTAACCATAAAAAAATTAGAGAATAGAGGAAATTTTTGCTCTTTCGAACCAATACCTATTATGTATCCTTCTTCACATACCAATTAAATGGTGGTTTAGTGCATATCCTCTATAGGCAATTCTTAACATTCAAAAGGATCATCATGGCCCAAAGCAATGGGTGGCTTGAACATACAACATGATCCAAATCACACTTCCCATAATTTCATGAATTCCAAACAATCCATCAACATTTTAAGGTTTCATAAAAAAATAAGCAAAACTCCTCTGATTGCAAGGAAGAATTCTAGAAATTCGGAATTTCAAATATAAGCACATTTTCAAGAAGTTTTGCAATTATTACACACACATTGTCAATTAGCAATATAAAAGACTCATGCTATACACCGCGATGACACTGTGACATACCTTCATATGCATGGGTCCAACCAAATGACTTTAATCCTTAATCATAAGTCCTCACAATTTAATAGTTATTTACCGTGAAAATTAGTAGTCAAAAAATTTATATGATGACCATTTTTGGATAGGTATTCAAGTTTAACTAGAGTCATTGAAGGAGGTTGAGTGTGTGAAGGAAGGATTGGATTAATCACTTGTAATCCCTGCAGGTGAAATTACATGACAAAGAACATTTGAATGGGAAATGGTAGAAAGTAGACAGAGAAATCCCCACTCGGATTTGAAAACCCAGAGCAAAAAGTGATGGTTGGAAAGAACATTTAAATGGGAAATGGTACAAAGTAGCTGCAGAAACCACCAAGTTGTGAAAGACCAGTACGAAGTAATGTACTAAGTAATGAGAGAGGGAGAGAGTCGGTGGTCCTTCTCATTGCATGTATTTCAGTGCCATATATACTTCCAAACAGGTGAAGACAAAAGACTCTGCGAATCAGACTCTGCTAGCCAGTGTGCGGTAGCGTCTTTCTATTTCTATTTATTGTGTGCACTGACCACCCGTTGAAGGCATCTGTTAAAGTCGGAGAGAAGGCCTGCAAGGGTCAGTTATACACATTAAACAGGCCTGTCATCCCTGACTATTTCACCAATTTGACCAAGCCACAGCCCACAAGTGGAATTTGGATCCTCTGGGATTGAGCTCATTCTTATAATTCCATTATTGGACCCACCTACTAAATCTAAGCTGCTAAAAAAAGTATTCACCATGTATAAGGTTTGGGCCAAGTTTTGCTTGAATTGAAGTTTGGCTCATGGTCAGAGTGATCAAGCAGATAATGTTTTCTGTAAATGGTCCATCTAACAGTGTGTTAAGCTCTTATAGAAATTAAATTTGGAGTAAGGCTTAATACTATGAGACTGGCTGTTTAATACACTTAGATTATGTGGGCAGGCCTATTGATGAAGGGGGTTTTGACATATTACTTATCTTTAAATCTTTTTTTTTTTCAATTTCATTGCCAAAATTCAGATAATGTCATATTCTAGCCAACATTTTTTTTTAAGTTTATTTTTTTACCCTCAAATCACATGGTATCAGGGGCGGAACCCGGAAATTTTTTTAAGGGGGACCAAAGTAAAAAAAAAAAATCCATTAAAAAATTACAAAATTTAATAATTAAATGCATAATAGATAGCACTCAAAAGTGAAATTACATTACTATTATTTAAAAAAATTAGTATCTTAGAAGTTCATGTCATAGCCCTTGTCAACTAGCACTCAAAAGTGAAATTATTGACTATTATTTTGGAACAAACTAATATGCCCACTATTATATATTTATAAGCAAGACCCATATTTAAAATCTAGACCATTCAAAAGGGTGGTCCCACTAGTTTTATCTCTTCAAAAGAAGTTACTTCAATTGAATTAATCCTGACATAGATAATCACAATTAAAATATAACTTTTTTAGAATTGTTTTTCTCTTTCCTTTCTTCATTTACTTTCCTTTCTTTTCTTCCATCATTCTAATCTTTCTCCACCAGAATTTGCTTTGATTTTGTTCCTTTTCTAGAATTATTTTTTTCCTCCTTCTTTCCTTTCTTTTCTTCCATCATTCTAATATTTCTTCCTAAAAATCTGCTATGATTTTGTTACTTTTTTTAGAATAAAAAACTATATTGATTAATTAAATATTATAAGGAGGGGTCATTCCTCAGAGAAGATCACAGGGCCATAAGGACCTTGATAGATTTTCAGAACTTTGGGGGGGCCATGGCCCCTGCAGGCCCCCCTAATTCCGCCCCTGCATGGTATCATGGAAACAGTGTATATCACAGAAACTAATAAATCTCATTATATCATGTGACTGCCCCATCATGTCATGGTTTTTATATGTCATCTTTGAAAATTTATTTTCTAAATGATAAAACCTGATAAATAGTAGTTAAATGTGTATTTTCTTTTCACAAAATGTAATATTTTGTGTTTTATAAAAAAATTAAACTCATTTGCTAGTTGCATAAAATATACAACATAGAAATTGATAAATCTCATGATATCACAAGGTTTATGTGTAAAAAACTTTTTTAAAAAAATTATATTGACCAGAGTCAAACGACTGTACTGACATTATCTGAATCTAGGTCATGAAATTAAGAAATCTAGATTTTAAGGAGGACTCATATGTCAAAACCTCTTGATAAAGTTGTGGGGTCTATTCTGAGAATTTTCTATAACAAGTGGCCTCAAAAGCAGCCAGAATTATCCCACTAGCTTGGAAGAGTGAGGGAGGACAAACGTCAATACAATTAATTAGCATCAAAATCTCCACACTATCATTTGTAGATTTTTGCTATTAATAAGGACTACTAAACTCTTATTTCTCAGTTCTGCATAGTACCCTTGAGACTTTGGATCTACCATCTCCTTCATAACTGCGGTCACCATGACATCAACCTTCTTCATCCTTCTTGCATCTCTGCTGTTACCATTATTTTGTAAGACTCTCTCTCTCCCAAAATATATGGTCATGGTTTAAAACATTCTTCTAAGTACTTATTCAGCCATGTTTTTTTTTTTTTTTATTTTAGAAACTCGGCCAATACTATACTTTTAAATGTTGTTTGTATAAAATACAAAGAAATTAAAGACATAGAAAATCATGGTGAAATGAGCTCCATTGAAAGATTATTAAAAAAGAGAGGGAGGAAGGATATGAATTGAAGAGCAATCATATAAGGTTATGTAGATGGGACATTTACTTTCCTAGGTATTCAATTGAATTGCTAGTGTGAAGGCTGACTATTTGTTTATCATCTTCATTTAATTTAATTTCCATATTTAATTTAATTTCCATTAAATCATAGGTTATTCTTTGGTCATTTTTTATTGTTATCTTTGGTTCTTCATTTTTAATCACTTGGAGAAATTCAATCTTTGGTATTCAATTGCATGAAGCAACTAGGTCCTTGTGGATCAGATGGGCTACAACTTTCTATGAGAAATTATTTAAATGGTGAGGGGTGAAAGGGAGGAGAGGAAAGGAGGGATGATGACGTAAGTCCGTCTCTTTTCTTCTAGATGTATGGAGAGGAGTAGAGGACTCTCTCTCTCTCTCTCTCTCTCTCTCTCTCTTCCAGTTTTCAATTCCACCCAACAACACATGGGGGTTTTAAAGATGGGGCCATGTGGGCCTTGAGAGTGTTTGAGACTTGATGGCCTATTGGCGTGCAATATAAAGTCAGATTTGGCCCATTTGGGTGATTTGAGTACGGCTAATTAGGATTCTTTCGATTAATTTATCTCTTATTTTACACATAATGGATTTACCTGGACCAATTCATGGTATTTCTGAGATCAGGTCTTATATTAGGAGGTCTGGGGTGGTCTTACTTACCAATCCAATTTATTCTGGAATTTGGTTCTTGTTCGGATATCCTTATTCCATATTCTATCTAACTCACAGCTCCTTATTTACGTAGGAATTGTAAATGTTTTTAAACATACTTGCTGTGTGATGTTCATGAATGGTTCAGAATATTACAACGATTTCTATCTTTGGACCGTTGGGGATGGGGTCACTTCACTGGTTTGTACAAGTATTCTTTTTTCACTAATTACTACTATCTCGGATACGTCGTGGTACGGGATTGTTTGGACTACAAGATCAAATCAGATTATAGAGCAGGACCTAACAAGTAACGTTCAACAAATTGGGATTCATTTATCAACAGATTTTTACCTTCCATTTGAACTCATTTCTATAATTCTTTTAGTTGCTTTGATATAGAGTTTGGTTTGTGGTGCAAGGTCATTGGTTTTAGAGGGGGGTTTGCTGGGTCAGTTGGGTCCTATTATATAGGGTCCGAAATATTATATATATATATTATAGAGGATTTAATTAGAAAAATTCCCTTAGACTTGTCAAAAGCCCAAACTGCCATCAACCTCTTGTATAGACCATAGGAGTCCCAAAGGCGCGGTTTTCAAAGATCTTTTTTTCCTCTTATAGGGATATTTACTACTCCTTTTACTTAAAAAGGTCCCAAAACCCTTTTTCCATTTTCATTCTTTTCCCCATTTTCTTTGAACAAGGACTCATCGAAGAAGAAAAGCTTCTTCTATCAAGAAGAGAAGTTTAAATCCAAAACCCCATTATCTTCTCCATACTTTTACCTCAAGAAATTTCCAAAACCCTTTTCCATTTTCGTTATTTTCCACATTTGCTCTGAGCAAGGACTAATTGAAGAAGAGAAGAAGCTTCTATCAAGAAGAGAAGTCCAAATCCAAAACCCCCATATCTTCTCCATACAACGTATGTAACACGCACCCATTTTAGATAGGGCTGTAAAGTGGAAATGGGGTTACAGTCCGGATTCCAAAAAGGCAAATGAAAAAAGAGAGTGCAACATTCTTTATGTTGCACTGAATGATGAACGGAGATATCCACACTCATTTACTTAGAATGAACTTGATATCCCCGCTCAGCACCAAAAGCAAAAGAAAAAAGAAAAAAAAAAAAGAAAAAACTGGCGGGAGGACCAAACTGGTCTATACAAGAGGTTGATGGCGTTTTGGGCTTTTGACAACTATAAGGGGATTTTTTCGGTTAAATCCTTTATATTATAATATAACAACAGCCCCTTCATGTAGGAGCGATATGTGGCGCATTCTAAAACTTTTTGCAACGCCACATTCCATAATTACCCTTCTAACTCCAATACTCCACCTAAGATTTAGGTTTTTTTGCTTCACAAATTGGAAATCCGAAGGAAATCCAACATAATCTCTTTAAGATTCCACTCCAAAGCAAATCTTTCCTAAAATCTCTCCATTATCTAATCTCTAAAATCTCTCCATTATCTAATCTCTAAAATCTCTCAATTAAAATATCTTTACTATCTAATCTCGGATTGGAAATCCTTCTCTAATTTCTCTCTAATTGCAATATAATCTCCTTAAGATTCCTTTTTACTTTACAAATTGGAAACGGAAGGAAATCCATCTCTAATTGCAACATAATCTTTTTAAGATTCCAACCCAAATTAAATAAATCTTTCCTAAAATTTTTCAATTAAAATCTCTCCACTATCTAATCTCTAAAATCTCTCAACTATCTAATATTGGATGATTGAAAATCCCTCTCTAATTGCAAAATTAATTTTTTTAAGATTCCACCACAAAACAAATCTTTCCTAAAATCTTTCAATTGAAATCTCTCAAACTATCTAATCTTTGAAATCTCTCAACTATCTAATATTGGATGATTGAAAATCCCTTTCTAAGTGCAACTTAATCTTTTTAAGATTTCATCCCAAAAGAAATCTTCCCTAAAATATGTCAGCTTGGACCTAATTCCCTAAAATCTAGGATTTGTAATTCCTTAAAAGATGGGTACAATACTCATGTAATCCTAGAATCTACAACGGTTTCCTACCAAATCAAATCCATCGGAATAGTGGAGTGTTGTAGTTGGATCTAACATGGGTAATCACTCCATGTGGGCCCGCCAACTATATCTAAGTCGTACATCAACAAACAAATACATGGAGAATATACTCATGACGTAAAGGTTGGTGATAGGATTTCATTTGATTCATTATTGGGTTCAGGTTTACTTTTTCCTATTTTTCATCGACTAGTGCTTCACGCACGCGAGCCTTTAATTTATAGTGGTAACCAGATTCAAAATAAAAGTTTGATTTGGAAATAAAATGATCATTTGACAGCGGAACCCAAATAATAAAAGCAATGTACAATCAATAGGATAAATCGGATCCCATCATTTGGATTTGACAGTTGAATGCCTGAGTCATCATCAAGATATAGAACCAATTGTTGCAAGTAATAAACTTTTATACTTCATATAGTATATAATAATTTCAGAATTAATCTAATATAACTCATTTTTAAAGCAGATAGCATCAATCATACTGTATCAATGAAAAGATAAACAGACATTCTTTTCAATGTAAAAATAATAGTAATTTTGCACTAACAAAAATTGGACGGCTATGATGGTTTAAGCACTGAGTTTCTATATGTACGTATCACTGCCGTTTAAAGATACCATCAGTGTCTTATTATATTCATCCATGTACACACCAATTTTAGAAATGTTTATGCTTGAAGTCGCATACAATCAATTAGAGTCATGTAGGAGGTTGTTCCATACGCATGAAGAAACTTTGTAAATTAAATCATAAAATGGGATTTTTATTAAATTACTAATAAAAAATTTCATTTTAAATTTTTTTATCATATATGTATCTTCAACTTATGTTTGTTCAAAAAATTTAGGTAGTGATCCCTAGTTTTTTTCTGAAAATTTGTGCCACCAACACGTTACATGCAAGGATGAGATTTAGGTCTATAGATAGGGCTCGCAAAATGTGGCCCGACCCGATGACCCGACCCGTTTCTGGCCCGCCACATATACGGGTCGCGGGTTAGGGTCAGCAAAGCCAAACCCGGCCCGCCACATATACGGGTCGGGTTAGGGTCATGATTTGCTGGCCCGTGTAGAAACGGGTCGGGTTAGGGTCGGCCCGCCTAACCCAGTTGGCCCGTTTAACTTAATTCTTAGCCTCTTACATGTAGAGTGTTTCCATTTAAAGTCTCAATGAGTTTCCTTGATCTTAGCCAAAAAGAGATCGAGAAAGATATGCAATCTTAATGACGTTTCAATTTCCTACTTTTTCGTTAATTAGGAGTAGTAGTGATGAAATAATCTGCTTATTTTATTTTCATTTTGGATGGTTTAATATGTTGATGATTAGAATATAATCTTTTTATAGTTTAGAAGTTTGATATTTATAACATTGATTTGTTGATTTGGAGAATCATAGATTCATAATTTTTTTTTTTAAATAGTGGATGTTAAAACTTGCTCAATCTTAGAGTTATTTAAAATGTCATATTTGTTGCATTGAGATCATAATGCTAAATGCAATTTATCACGAATATTGTTCTCCTATGATAGAATTGCACATTCTATAGGAATGATTACCTTTTTAAATTTATTTTTAATGGTGAAAAAATAAGCATGAAAAAATAATAATGAAAATATTTGTAGGATTCAATATTCTATTACTTTTCTAAACACATCACAAAGTCTAAATGCTTGTCAATGTTCGAAGTAGATTTAATGGCTAGCGTCCAATCCTTTTCTAGTTATTCTTTTTTAGGTAAAATAATGCATGGAGTAGTGAGTAGGTGTAGTGGTTTAGATGTCATTTGAAAAACAATGGGTCTTGAGTTCAAATCATGTCAGCCTTCACTTTTTACAGTGCGCTCAAATTTAGTTAGAAAGAGCGCCGACCCACCTGACCTGAACCATATTTATTGCGGGTTGGCCCGACCCGAAGTTTAATGGGTGCGGGCTGCGAATCTGCAACCCGTTTAAAAAACGGGTCGGTCCCGGGTTAGGGGTCCAAAGAGCATGCCCAACCCAAACCCGACCGAATTAGCCCGACCCGGCCCGTTTGCCAGCCCTATCTATAGATCAAGCTTTCGATTTAGATCCCTTTTGATTAAGTGTGATCCAGGTGCAACTTGGATCAACTTCATTGGGTCGAATTTAGGTCATGTTCAGGTTAAAATTTGGGTCGGGTTCTCAATTGGCCCAAAACCCAAATCAATTCCAGATACGACTTGATTGTGAGCCCAAATCCAAACACCTTTTAATTTTGATTGATGTGCAGTGAGATCATCATCATGAATTCATAATTAACATATGAAGTCTCATCTCATATGCATCTCATATCTGGGCTCAAGGGCGGAACCAGGATTTTTGCTTAGGGGGGCCAAATCATAATCTTAGTGATTCAATCATAGCACAAATACCCATCATTTCTTATGCATGTAGCTTGTAGGTTACAATTTAAAATTTTATTATTTAAAATCGATCTCAAAGAAAAGTAATGATTGCATCACATATCTAAAATCTAAACCATTCAAAAATATGGTTCTGCTAGTTTTTATCTCTTTGATATAAATTTATTTAATCAGATTTTTTTGACATAAATAATAATAATTAAAACAAAAAAAAATGTTACAACTATATTTCTTTATCCACAATGGATAAAACGCCAATTGAACTAAAACTTAATGTAAATAATAGAATGCAAATAAACATTGATTTTAAGCGGATTAGACTTCAATATAAGCAACAAAGATTGAAAATACATAATGACTTATAGTGAAATTTGTACATTTATGCAAAATTATAAAAGAGAAAGTGAGTTTTTCATTCTTCTTTTTTATTCATACCTCAAAATCAAGTATGCAGCCTACAAATGCTTTTAATATCTCCATAAGAAGATGTGCTTTCTCATCTCTCTCTTGCATCATAAGATTTGGAAAAAGTCTAAGATGAGAATGACTATAAAAAAAAAAATCTCTTCCTCAATATCCATCAAGCTTTCTTTCTTGATTCTCCTTTTATTCATTTCACTTCCCTCCTTTTCTTTCCATTCTCCTTCTAAGTTTTCCCTAAAATCAACAATATTCTTGTTTCCTTTTCTAAGAGTCAAAACCATCTTTAAAAAAGCCCTAAATAATGGATTAATGGATGGCCACACATGGAGGGGTCAAAGTACTATTTTGAAGGGAGTTATAAGGGGAGTTATTGATGTATGGGGGCGGGGGCCATTGGCCCTGCCAGCCGCCTAGGTCCGCCCCTGTCTGGGCTAGCGAAACAGGCCCGGGCTGGATGGAGAGGCAGTGAAGGCCTGATTGGTTGGCTGGTTGTGGTGGAAAATGATGGTGCAGGTGAGGTTGAAGTGCAGGGTGTAGCGGGGGGTGTGGGTTCAGGTGAGGGTACAGTGAGAGAAGAAAAGAGAAAGAGAAGAAGGGAAGGATGAGGGAGGTGCTGGTGTACAAAAAAAAAGACTGAAGGAGAAAGAAGGAGATGGAGAAGATGGCGTGTGTGCAGGTGATGAAAGAAGAGAGAGGGAGAAAGAAAAGAAGAGGAGAGAAAATAGGGGAGAGAAGAGCAGAGGAAGAAGCAGAGAGGAGAGAAAGAGAGCCGAGGGAGAGAGCGCGGAGAGGGAGATGGAGCGAGAGAGAGGAGGGTAACGGAGGGCAGAGAGGTGGAGAGGCTAGGAAGGGAGAGAGAGGGAAGAGGGCGGAGAAAGCAGGGTGGAGAAGAGAGGGTGAGCGCAGGGAAGAAGGCGGAGAGCGTTGTAGGGCGGAGGGGAACAAAGGAGATGGAAGGAGAGAGAGGGTGAAGCAAGGACAGAGAGGAACGAGAAGAGAGAGCAGGGGAGAGATGAAGGAGAGAGAGAGAGGAGAAGGAGAAAGAGATAGAGAGGAGATGGAGTGGGCGGAGCGGAGAGGGAAGGTGCAGTGTGTGTGGTGGGTGCAGGTGGAAGTGCAAGGTGGGAGGAAAAGAAGAAGAAGGAGAAAGAGAGGGGAGGTGATGCAGGTCACTACGTGCAGGGTGAGCTTAGGAGGAAGAAGAAGATGGAGAAGATGAGAAGATGATGCAGGCGTAGGTGCAAGGACGTGGGCTGAGATGTAGGATGGAGAAGATGGGCATGGGGTGTGCAGGGAGAGTGCAGTGATGGTGGTGACAATGTGTGAAGTAGTGACAGGGAATAAGAAAGGAGAAGAAGGAGAGAAGAAAAGAAAAAAAAGAAAGAAAATGAATGAGGGAGAACGAAGGAGATGGAGAAGATGGCGTGTGTGCATGTGATGGAGCGTGTGGGTTGTGTAGGGAGAGTGTATGCATGGAGAGTGGAAAGTGAGGAGGAGGTGATGGGCACCTTCGTAGTGGGCTGGGCAGGGTGTGGGAGAGAAAGGGAGGAGGGAAAAGAGGAAAGGAGGAAGGAAAAAGAGGGAGAAAGAGGAGGGCAGGCTGGGAGGTGAAGTAATGACAGTAAAGAAAAAGGAGAGGAAGGAGAGAAGAAAAGAAAAAAAAGAAAGAAAAAGAATGAGGGAGAAAAAAGGAGATGGAGAAGATGGCGTGTGTGCTTGTGCAGTGGGCTAGGCAGGGTGTGGGAGAGAAAGGGAGGAGGGAGAAGAGGAAAGGAGGAAGGAAAGAGAGGGAGAAGGAGGAGGAGCGGGGGCCACAGGCTGGTGTGGGTGCGCAGGCCAGGGGAGAGAGGGAGAGAGGGAGAAAGAAAAGAAGAGAGGGGAGAAAACAGGGGAGAGAAGAGCAGAGGAAGAAGCAGAGAGGAGAGAAAGAGAGTCGAGGGAGAGAGCACGGAGAGGGAGAGGGAGAGGGAGCGAGAGAGAGAGGAGGGTAACGAAGGGCAGAGAGGTGGAGAGGAAGGGGGAGAGAGGGAAGAGGGTGGAGAGAGCAAGGGAGTTGCAAGAGCGGAGGGGAACGAAGGAGATGGAAGGAGAGAGGGTGAAGCAGGGACAGAGAGGAAGGAGAAGAGAGAGCGGGGGAGAGATGAAGGAGAGAGAGAGAGGAGATGGAGTGGGAGAGCGGAGAGGGAGATGGCAGAGAGGGTGAGCTAGAGGGAGAGGTAGATGGGGAGCGAAGGAGAGAGGGAACGTAGAGAGAGGGTGGAGCAGTGAGAGGAGAAGATGGAGAGATTTTAGGGGAGAGAGATTGGGTTTTATTGCATTGCATAGACGCTTGTGTAGAGGGAGAGATGGAGAGATTTTAGATGGAGAAGGAGAGATTTTAGGGATTGGATAGGGATAGGGATTTAAAGGAAAATAAAAGGAGAGAAGGGCAATTACGGAACGTGGTAGTGTGAAAAATCTGAGGTTCAGCCACGTGTCGTTCTCCGAGGAAGCCACCGCCACCATATGATGCTCTCCGGAGAATCACCTGCTGCTTTAATATATATATATAATATAACTAGCGCTTCGGGCCCGTGTCCAACGTGAGCCTTTAATTCATCGAAGGAAAACCCAATTTAAATTGAAAGTAGACATCGAGTAAACATACAAACTACATTTAATACAATTATATACGAAATTCAAGATTTGTCACCATCTTTTGGAGAACCCCATATACGTTTATGCCTTTCAATTCATGTGGCGTGGATATTTATAAGAGAAAGACAAATATCTTAAAAGAATCTTCTTATATATAAATCTAGATCAATTGTCAAAAGGAAAACATCGAATAATGTTCGAGACAAACATACCGTTTTCTTTATGGTACGTATGAGTGGCGAGGATGGTAGAGCTATCTATGCTATGTAATATATCATGGGATGCAGTCGGAGAGGAAGCTGATGTTGACGCTCCAATCTACAATATAATAACTAAAATTTCTATTTTCATAAACCATGTATGAATGTTATATGAACCTTATAAGAATGAAAAAGAGAAGGCAAAATGATGAGCAGAAATAAGAAATAAAATTATTTAAAAGGAAATATTTCATAGATTTATTAAATAGAATTAGTATATAAAAAAGCATATGAAAGAACTATGATATGAAGGGCCAATGTATTAAAATAAAATATGAATAATGTTTATAAGTCTTCATCAATCAATTCATGATATTTCTTCTGTCCATTAACTCCTTCGAAATGATAGAATTTCCAGGAGATCTTCTTTGTCGCTAACAGTTTTGGTTTCGAGGATTACTTTGAAGATTGCTAAATGGGCTTTGGTTAGAAATGAGTTCTCTAATTTCAGCCTTAATGATATTCTCCTTAATTGGGAGGCTTGTATGGGGTGTGGCTTTCCCAAGGTGTGGAGATCCGCTCAATGGTCTCCTCCCCTGTTGGGGTCCTGAAATTTAATGTGGTGGAACGTCTAGGGGCATGCCTAGGTCGGCAGGTATTGGTGGAGTGCTTCGCAATTATAAGGGCGAGGTCTTAATTATGTTCTCTAAGCACATTGGAGTTTGTGACTCGAACGAAGTAGAAGTGTTGGCTATTTTGGAGGCTCTCCATTTGTTTCCAAGGGATTATTCCGAGGCTCTCATTGTTGAAAGCAATTCTTCTAATGCGGTTGCCTGGGTGTCTAATAGGAAAACCTTCCCGTGGAAATTTCAATTTCATTTTAATGAAATTAGGGAGCTTTCTTCTTCTCTGAATGTTGAGTTCCATCAGGAAGTTAGATTGGCTAATTCAATGGCTGATTTTTTAGCTAAGAAGGGGGTTGATAGGTTGTCTCCTTGGGTCGGTATGGTTTTGTAAGGGTTAGGGTTGGGTCCAATTCTCTTGTTCCCTCTTGTTTCTCTTCCCTCGTTTTCCTTTATTTTTTATTTTTCTCCTTTCTCTTTCCCCGCTTTCCTTTGTATTTGTTTTTTTCCTTTTAATGACTATTTTTGTTACTGATAAAAAAAACCATACTAATTAAAAAGAAATCCTTATATAACGCTTCAACAATATGTAAGAGAATATTTGTAAATTGATTTCAGATTCTTCTCAAACTATTTTTACATTACCTTTTAAGTATACCCAGTTAAATATTTCATCTAGTGGATACTCTATAGACGGATAGATTGATTTGATCTAAAACCTCTCGGGTCTCACACACACATATATATGGAGATGCTCCTATGAGAGATATCTCTCACCTTATATGTGAAATAGGAGTGGGGGCCCTCACATATAAGGTGAGAGATATCTCTCATACAAGCATCACCCATATATTATTATATATATTAAAGCAAAGGGAGAGGTGGGCTGTGAGGGGTGCCACCTCACCCCTGAAAATTCTCTCATTTTAGGGAAATACGAAAGAAAAAAACATGAAGCCCAACATATTTCCTTAAATCTCCTCCATTGAAATCTCAACCCTTACAGATTTCCTTAAATCTACTCCCTTAATTCTAGGTTTAGTTTAATACAGTTCTAATCCCTTTCCATCTTATGTCATTGTTATCTAATCTAAAATTGCAAATCCCTAATTTGTCTCTAACTGCCCCCAATTACATTATGCAGGGATAAGAAAATTAATCTCCTTTGAAAATTTAAAATTGTAGTGCTAATAGACCATGGTGTGGCTTTGACGATTTGATGGTGGATTTCCATCTCACCATGGGCCCTCTCCAATTTGAAGAATCTCCAGTTTGGATCCTCTCAACGCAATCGGTTTAAATAGAGCATTCAATCTGTTTTTTTTTTTTTTAATTTGAATACTTAATAAGACGACTTGAAACTATAATCCACTTCAATACCTTTCAAAACGTAACTTCATCCTTTCCAGAATTCTCAACTTCATTGTCTTTCAAAGACGATCATCATCGCCTCGCCTGCCAGACCGCTATATTCAGTTTGGTATCCACATGGCAAATTCTTATAGGGAGAATCGGGTGCATTTCATACGTTTTGAATTAACACGAGCCCAGCCCATATCTTATATGGTATTTGTAATCTCCATTTAAGTTCCTGCTGTTATAGGTATAAAAATCTCCATTTAAGTTCATGCTGTTTTAGGTTTTAAAGTCTCCATTTAAGTTCATGCTGTTTTAGGTTTTAAAGTCTCCATTAAGTTCCTGCTGTTTTAGGTTTAAGTTTTCCACAAATTCTCCACTTAAGTAGTCATTAAGAGTTAAGACTATATAGTGTGAGAAACTTACCAAAAGAAAAGGAGACTATATATAGTGTGAGACAGTAAGCATCAATTTAATCCAGTGCATAGTATTTTGCTTCCCACAGTTTTAGTATATATGGCGACAATGAGGCTTGTGGCTTTAGCTATCTTATTTCTATTTGTGTTTGCAGGTTAGTTAAATGTGCTCAAGGTCTTCTTTAGTCTTTTATCTTGTTCATGAACTTGCTTTAATTAAGAGTTATGTGGAAATAAAATTTCATGGGGTGATTTTGTCTACACAGAATTGAATTCCTAAAAAATATCAGTGAAATATATTCCAACCAAGGAATACCAAAGGAGTATAGGGCCTTGACTTTCCTAGGGTGAAGATTCGTAAAACAGTAAATTATTTGATGGGCCTTCTTGGATCTTGGGTTTTTTTTTTTTTTCGAATTTGATTTTTTTTTGTTATTGATAAAAATTAACATTTAACTATTTAAAATCAATATCTTCTTTATAAAATATGTTGGGACTCTGGTACCATTTGGGTCTCTAATACCAATTGTTGTATGCCAATGTAATATATAATCTCCACTTTCTTCGCCCCTAATAAAGCCCCGATATATTGACCAAAATACCCTTTTTATATGATTACATCCATTCAAATTTGCACATTGTGTATGGTGATGCTCCACCCTTACTTTCTCCTCATTTATCTACCTAGTAGGATCATACCATTGTCACTTTTTTAACATCCAAACTTGTTCTCAAATTGACCATAGTGGGCTGCTTTAATATATATAATTGGTGGGATTCCACCTGGGCTTATTATAGCGTGAATTTTTTCTCTTGGGGTCGTGTAGCATACTTCACTCAATCCTTATAGAAAACTCATTCGGTTTGTTTTCGAAATTTAAATGAGACAAAACCTCTCACTTATCCTAGGTAGGTTCTATTTTCACAAACTTCTTAAAGAAGGTGACTCACATGATGACAATTACAAAAGGTGGGCCCATATTATATTTCCTTTAATGATGGGACCACATTATAAATCCTATGAATGTGGACCCATATTCTAATTTCTAAAGGCAGAAATTTAATTGTAACTTCTAAAGACGGGTCCATGTCCACATTCACAAAAAGGGTAGCCCCACTTTATAATTCTAAGGTGGGTGGGTCATATTATCACAATCACAGAAGGTGTAGCCACATTGTAAGTCCTATGAATGTGGGCCCGTAGTGTGAATCCTACGAATGTGGCCTCATGTTCACCAAGTGGGCCCCACAGAGCCGGATTTCACATGCAATCCGATTGTAGGCCGAACGTATCTCCATTTTTAAAAAGCATGCAAATAATCAAATAAGTGTTTGAATCAAGTAATGGGTATGAATGTGGGCCCATAGTGTGAATCCTACGAATGTGGCATCGTGTTCCCCAAGTGGGCCCCCATAGAGTTGGATTTCACATGCAGTATATTGTAGGCATAACATATCTCCATTTTTAAAACCATGCAAATATTCAAAACATATCTCCATTTTTAAAACCATGCAAGTATTCAAATAAGTGTCTGAATCAAGTAATGGGTATTAAGTGTAGACAAAATATTAAGGGTACAAGTACTTTTTTGTTTTTTGTTTTTTTTTTAGCTTGGGCTAGTGGTCATGTGTGATTGTATGTAGGTGATCTTGAGGTGCCAACGCCACTCAACCATGGTTTTGCTGGTGTACCTTATTTTTTGTTCAGATATTTGTTTTGAAGGCTTATGGTTTTGATGGTTTCTTTTTTGCTTTAATGGTGATTAAGGGAATCCAGTGACGAGTGTTCTTGGGGGAAATTGCAAGCCTAATGAGGTCGAGATTTTTCAGTCACCTACAGGCTATACAGGTGGCCATGTACCGAAGTACACGGTTAAGATCACTAACATGGCCGCAAAGGTAAACAGTGTCCACAACATTCATGTTGCATGCGGTGAGTTCGCGTCCACAATTTTGATCGATCCCAAAATTTTCCTACGAGTCCAAAACAACGACTGCTTGGTTAAAGATGGAAGGGAGATGAAAGTAGGGGAGGTTATCAGCTTTGATTATGCCAATATTCGTCCTCAAAAACTTGTAACTACACGAGTTGAGTGTTAGTGAGAAAAGTGTCAATTTCAAAGATCAAATAAATGATGAAGATGAAATAAATGTTGAAGATGAAATAAATGTTGAGTGAATTATATGTGTTGATGTTACAACTCTTAAGGGCACATTATGGTTGTTGTTGGATCTAGTTGACAACCCTTCCTTGATAGGAAAAAAATGAACAAATTTGGTTCGACAGAGTTCTGCATTTTTCTCTCAATTCTCCCATCACATGAAGATCTGTTCGTTCCTATATATAAAATCAGCAGACCAATACATACAGGTTAAGTAATGTGACTTAATTTTGGCCTATTTTAAAACCTTGCAAACCAAATAAATGTTTGAAAACATATTCAAGTTACAAGTATCTTATTTCTAATTGTTGAGATTGAGCTACTTTTGAAGGCCGGTTTATAATTTGATTGAGACACTCTCTTGTTTCCTTTAATGGTGATTAAGAGGGTCCGGCAATGGGTGTTCTTGGGCCAGATTGCAGACCTCACTAGGTTCAGATTTCTCAGTACTATGCCAGGCTACGCAGCAGGCCATGTACCCAAGTACACAGTCAAGAACATCAATGAGGCTGCGAAAGTGATAAGTGTCCATGACGTTCATGTTGATTGCCGGGTGCTTGCATCAACAACAAAGATCAACCAAAAAAATTTCCAGCGACTCCAATCCAATGATTGCTGGTTTAAAGATGGAGCTGAAATGCAAGTTGGGGAGGTTATTACCTTTGATTATGCCAACAATCCTGTAACTTCACAAGTGTTAAATAATGTGTGGTGTTGATTGCAAACAATTAAACAGATTTCATGATCAATATTTAAATCTCAATTAAGTTTATTAGTTTTGACTCTGCCATATGAAAAGCCCAATTCAATGATCAAATGAATGAACGTTCCAACTCCAAAGGCCCTTTTGATAGCAAAACCAAACGGAAGGATTGAGATGAAATGGTTTTTTGCGTTTTTTAATATCCCAGCAAAGGTTGCTGGACCCTAGAGAGACCCGACTGATGCGGGAGTGAACCCCTGCACATGCTGGCAAGTAGACCACTACATATAGAGGACTATCTATACACATAGGGGAGAGGTCTTAGGGATCAAATTCTAGCCAGTTCGGTGAGTGAGAAGGAGACACCCAACCACTGGGCTATCCCTTCACTCTCAATCCAAAAGGGTCCTTGTTAGATGTAAGTGACCGACTGTTTTTTATTAGGTAGATCAGCCCTCTCGTGTGGGAGGTAGCTAGGGTTGTAAACGGGACGGTTTCGGGTTAGGACCATACTGGACTTGGATCTAGACTCAAATCTAAATAATGGCTAGGGGTCAAGTTCCAACTTGGAAATGTTTCTGTTGGTTCTAGATCAGGTTCCGATAGGAGGACCTGGATTCGGTTGCGGAACTGGGTCCAACTAGAAGATCAGAATCTAATTCCAAAACTGGTTCTAGCTTTTTTTCTTCTTATTTTTTTCCCTCAAGATATGGATATCATCCAATTTATAAAAGTGCATCAAGTCTACTATCCCCAAGATTAAAAATAAAAATGTCCACAAAGTTTATTTTGATGTACAATTTACAACATTAAAGGCTCGTATGCCATGTTTTGGGTTTACGGATCGGAACCCATATCAACCCAAAATCGGACCCGTTTATTAATCGAAATCCAAATTGGGTTTCAGGCCCGGATCCATTTATGAACTGGAGCCTAAAGCAGGTTTCGAGCCCCCTTTTTTATGGATCGGAGCCTCTAAATAATCAGAGAATCAAAAACCCTTTTGCATCCCTGCTAGCAGGTAACCAATTTGGGTATTTCCACGATTTTGTAGGACTTCTGAATCATCATTCCATTGATGAAGTTGTAGTTACAGAAAGAGTCTTGGCTTCAACTCTGGTGTGTCGGCCTTGGCTACCAAACTCTAGTTGTTGGGTTCTAATAAACAAATTTTTTTTCATGGGTGTGAGCAATTACATGCAAACTAGGAATTAGGGCCTAATTAATCTGGCATTCATTTGGCCCAATTTTTGGAGGTTTGGAGAAAACACAAGTCTGTTTCGCTTGACCTGGGCCTTATGCCTCTTAACACAAGGGCACTTCTATTGAATATGCTGTATTTGGAGGCATGCTTTAGGACCTGCTGGACTGTTTTGCATGCCCTCTATTACATAAAAAGTAAAATCAATTTTCCCATCCTGTTTCTAAGTTTGTTCCTGTTCTGGGTATTATTTTCAAGATGGAGTGTGAGTGCAGGTGTGGATATTAAATGGGGTCGGGTCACATGTGTGCTCTAATATTGGCTTTTAGGTAAATCAACAAGCTCGGAGCAGAACGTAAAAGTCCATCGTAACGAAAGCAAGAATCGGGCCTTAAAAACGTAAACCTGCTTAGACTACTCCCAATGAAAAACCTGCTTAGACTACTCCCAATGAAACCACAACCCCCCACCCACCCCCCAACCCCCCAAAAAAAAAAAAAAAAAAAAACTGTCTTGTGAATACCTGACATTTTCTATAAAGGCCCAATCAAGCCCATTAAAAGCCCACCCATGCTAAAAATAGAGATGTCCAACCTTCAGTCTCTAGGGAGCAATGTTCTGCTACAGACACCTGGACAAAGCATCATGAGTGAAATTCACTCCAGGCCATCTTGTGGGAACCTGCCATTTGTTTGGATGAGGGGTGAATATGAAGTAGAGTTACTGATCAAATCACAAGTATGAGCAAGAAGAGGGAGTGAGAGTAAAAATAGTAAAAGATAAAAAAATTACCCCTTTCTGTCATTTAGTGTCGATAAAAAGTATTTTTTTGTCATTTAGTGTCTTTCAAAAATAGCTTTTTGTCATTTGTGTCTTTACTTTCAATCCCCTTCTCTTATTTTTTCTCTTGATATTATCACTTAATTTTATTTCATTTCATCCTTATATAAATAAACACGTCGTTCGGCCTCTATTGATTTAGGCCAAATGTTTCCAAAGATGGATAATTCACTACTGGTCTACTATTTGTACTAGGAAATCATTTTACAACGGCATTTGATTTGACGACAAGCAACATGTTATTGGGCTTTCATATCGTAAATCCTGGCCCGTTTGGTAACCTTGACTAGTAAAGTCAAGTAAAGTTAAATCATCCTAAACATCACATCAAAAGCACTTTTTCTCAAAACTCCCTCCAACTTTTCCAACAAAAAGTCAAAAAGTAACCACATTTATTAACTAAAAGACAAAAAAACTCCATTTTCCATACCAAAAGTCAACAATATTCCATTCCAAACAACTAAAAACAAAATACCATCATAACCCACTACATATTTTATTCGTACTTTTCATTTCACTTCACTCCACTTGACTTTAATAGTAAAATGCCAAACGGGGTATTCGAAATTCTTGTCTATTTGAATACTGGCTAATGCAATTAGATTTGTTTGAAATGGAGATATTCCAGTTAGATTTTTCTTACAAATAGATAATTTAGTATGTCCGGTTCAATTAATAATAATAAGAAGATTCTCATATAGCATTTGGCAAGTCTGATTTATTTAAAATAGAGTTGATTCAATTGGATATATTTGAAATAGACTTGTCTCAATTAAACTCTTACAAATAAGCTGTTGGTATCTTATAAGACTTCAATTAGAAAAAAAAAATTATTTTATTTTAAAAGTTATATGGGTAATGTTGTCACATTGTAGAAGCAATATAGAGCCAAACTTATCATATAGAAAAAGTAGTATATGTAAGAGAGCAGCTAATGCCATATCCCAAATTTCTCTAAGCACATCCCTTTGTTTTAAGACCAATATACCCATGTATGATATTATCAAAATGGAGATCATTCATAATTTCATACCTCACACAGTTTCTCTCAATACGCTCAACCACCCCCACCCCACCCTAGCCACCGCCGCCTAGCAACGCCAGACGGGGAGAGGGACGGGGAGAGAGAGAGGAGGGGTGGAAGAGGGAGAGGGATCGAGAAAGAGGGAGAGAGAGAGTGGGCGGCGGCAGGCAGGGAGGGGGAGGGGGAGGGGGAGGGGGAAAGAGATAAGGAGAGGGAGAGTGGGCGGCAGCAAGCGGAGGCGAGCGGGGAGAGGGAGAAGGAGAAGGAGAGGGAGAGAGGGACAGACGGTGAGAGTGAGGGAGAAGAATGAGAGTGTAGAGAGAAGGTAAGGGAGAGAGGATAGATTATTTTGGAAAAAAAAATGAGTGTGTCAAGAGGGGCGGTCGCCCTAGATGGCCCCCTAAGTCTTCAATGGGCCCCTGGCCATACCCCACATATTTCAAAAAGTCCACTCCACTTGCTGCAGTCTTGTATTGTTGTCTAGCAAAACAAGTATTGGAGTAGTACTTGATGATGCCAAAATTGGGTTTCGGACACCACCGGTCAAGTAATAAATGCAGTAAATGCAATAATTAAAGAAGAGAGAGAAAGGATTATAGTGGTTCGGTCAAGATGACCTACGTCCACTTCATAAAGGCAGAGATTGCCTGTGGTGTTTTACTTCCTCAATGATTATTACAAACTAGAGGAATACAAGCGTCGAAGTGAATAGAGAGATCCATCCTCCTTCAAGTGCTGGTGGGGCTCCTTGATTTATAGTCCTCCCCTAACAGATGGGGACGACTCTTCAGCAACGTTCGTCCTTGGAGCCCTCGAACTACCATCGCGCTGGAGGAGGCAGGTGAGGAACTGCCCTCGCGTTGGACGAGGCAGGTGAGATATTTCTCCGCAGGACCTGGTAGGAGCGGGATTGCTTCCGAAGCAACGTGGTTGCCCTGACTTGGTCTCTTCGTGGGCTTGGACCTGAGCTTTACCCTCATGGGTTGGGTCATTTGGGCCTGACTCATCAGTACTGTTGCATTGTAGTCTTGCGGGTTGCCATGTATTGGAGTCTTTATTTGAATAATCTTATATTGCAGTCTTCCCATGTATTTGAGTCTTGTAGTGCAGTCTTGCAACATCAGTAAAGATAAAAGTTGGAGAGAGATAAAGTGAGTCGTGTGTTGGGCTAGACTTTGTTTTATTGGAGAAATTGAAAAAGAAATTTATAAAAATAGGTTAAATGGGAATTGGGTGTTGTAAAAGAAGAAGTTCTTTTATAAAAGAGAATGGATAATATAGAAAGAGATGAGAATTGAAGGATTGGAAAAGGAGAGATTAAATATTGAAAGGGAGAATGGCATGCTTGTTTTATTGAAGAGTGATTTGTAGATTATTAAAATGCCATAAATATATGAAATTCTTGTTTGCTTTATATGTGTTAAGTTTGAGATCTAGGTTTCCTTGATTTGGTGATATTGGGTGAGTATTTTGAATGAACTAGAGCTTTCTTTGATTCCATAATTCATGGTGGTTGTGTCATGTTAATGTTGATGATGCCAAAATAGGTTTTCGACAACAGCGGTCGAGTAATAAATGCTTAAATGCAATAATTAAAGAAGAGAGAGAAGGGATTATAGTGGTTCGGTCAAAATGACCTACGTCCACTGCAGAAAGGCAGAGATTGCCTGTGGTGTTTTACTTCCTCAATGATTTGGGATTACAAACTAGAGGAATACAAGAGTAGAAGTGAATAGGAATATCTCAGTTGCCCGCAAGTGCTGGTGGGCTCCTCGATTTATAGTCCTCCCCTAACAGATGGGGACGACTTTTCAGCAACGTTTGCTCTTGGAGCCCTCGAACTGCCCTCGCGCTAGACGAGGCAGGTGAGATATTTCTACGCAGGACCTGGTAGGAGCGGAACTGCTTTTGAAGCAACGTGGCTGCCCTGACTTGGTCTCTTCGTGGGCTTGGACCTGAGCTTCATCCTCATGGGTTGGGTCATTTGGGCCTGACTCATCAAATGTCATTCTCAATCCTTCAAATTCTCTTTTACATAAGAGTTTTCCTCTTCTTTTTCTTTTTTTCTTGTAAAGGAAAGTAGTTAGCAACAAAATTATAGAAATTAAGCTTTAACTCTTTATTTCTTCTATATTTTCAAAAAAAAAAATGAATTTTTTTTCTTTAACCATAATATGATGTTTATGAAAATGCTAGCAAAAGTTTAGCTCCACAGAAATAAAAATTCCGAATCCGCTATGAAAAGGATAGGGGTTCAGCTGAACCTTCATCTCGTTCCAATGGCATTCCCGTAATTTGAAAAACAGAGTTCTTGGAAAGTACTTGACCGCATGTCATCACTTGGTGATTCGAGTTTGCTCTTGGTTGCCACCAGGGACAATAGATGAAATGGATAGTATTGCTGCCTGCTGGTGATGGCGATGGCTCTCATATATGGATTTATGATGATCATTGGATACCTGCTATGGGGCCACTGCAAACACCTCTAAACAAATCGGTACTCTCCCTCCTCACCTGCATAGAGTTTCAAATTTACTTATTACTGATGAGAGGATCAAACCCTTGTCGATAAAATCTCCTCTATCCCCCTTAGAGGCAGTGATATTCAACGTTGGGGACAGGAACCTGATTGTACTTGCACAGTTAAAGTGCTTTATAAATATCTTCAACCTCATTATAAGAGCCCAGATTTTCTTTGGAAAATTCAGGTCCCACCCGAGATGCGTTTTTTCGCTTGGTGATTACTTCATGACAGCCTTCTAGTCCGGTCTCATCTTGCCAAAATCTTTCCCAAAATTAATTTGGGATCCTGCGTATAGCCTATTTCTAAAGAAGCTATCATGGCAAACTCTCCAATTGAAGACTGGATTGATGGCTCTCCACAAAGGACTCGTTATATGCAAAGATCAGGGACTCACTTTAGTCACTTACACTCTCATTGAGGGGGGGCGACTAAGCCCTTTGCTTCGTCTATCCACTAATCCAAGGCACTGTCATGAGAATTAATGTTGACATGGAAAGGTTGTTGACACTCGTAAAACTTCGTTTGAAACGATGCGGTAGAAAGCAAGGTGCGACTTGAATGATATTATCTGCTGTGGATTCTTGTACCACCATTTTATATATCAATGAAGATGTTCTTGGCTGGAGATATATATATATATATATATATTGTATTTCCAAAGAGAGATTACAAAGAATTAAAAAATGAGATGTAGCTCCAAGATCGCTTACTTACTCTTGACAAAGAAAAGGAAAAGAGAGAATCCAAACCGGCTGTGAGACAACCCACAAGCCCGCCTACTAAAAACAGGAAGAAAAACTCAACCCGATGCGCAGCCATACAAGAAGGCAAAAATATAAGAAAGACCAATGAAATACAACAACATTGCGAGTGAAATGAGCGGAACATAGCAAGCTTAATGAGCAAATCCAATTGATTGGCCATTACTTCTGTAGTTGGCTCTACGAGAAAGATGGGCCCTAACTTCAAAAGATTTACTAAAGGCCTCAACTTCCATGTTCTTGATTAGAGTATTTAAAGTCCTAGCTTTGAATCTCTGCTGCCAAGTAGATATGGATGGATCTAAAAATGCTTCTCTGAGTATCTTGCAATTTGAGTAGATGATAAGATTTTGGCAGTGGTTGGCCACATGGGAGATGATGGTAAAAGAGGCTTCGAACGTGTCTTTATACTCTTTTATTAGAGTCCCAGTTGGGTTCTTTACAGCATCTGTCAGGAAGCCGACACTAAATCCATTTTGGGGAGAGACGAACAGGCTCCAGTCTTCATGATTCTTGATGTTCAAGTGGGAATCTATTGGAGGAGCAAAAGGCAAGTCCCAAGAAGCTGGAACCATCGAGACAAAGGAATAGAGCTCTAGTTCTAATTTCTTGAAGGACATGAGTCTGTGTATACTCCCAAGGTTTTGCTTTGTTACGGAATATGTGTTAGGTTCTCTGTTTCTAAATTGACCATATGAAGGCCGGAAAACAGAGCTGGGCCAAGGTGGTATTTTCTTTCTTAATGTGGTCACAATCGTTGCAGAGACTATTCAAAGCTTCTTCAAGAGACTCAACTTGGGAATTGGTAACATTGAATTTGGAAAGAATTCCAGCCCAACAGAAGTACTGTAAGGGCATTGAGCAAATAGATGAAAGGGCATTGAGCAATAGATGGATGCTACTTTCTGAAAAAGAGGTGCAAAGAGGGCAGTTTGTGTTTGTAATGATATTCCTGGATGCTAAGACATCCTTCGTTTTCAGACCATTTAAGAGGGTCATCCAAGCACAATAGAATGCTCGTTTATTCTGAAAGAAGTTGCTGATCCCAGATGGGTGTAGGAACCGAACTCGCCGAGAACCTTGTGCGTTCCGGTGTGAGGTAGACCTGCGAACTCGCTACGAATGCTCTCAGATCTTCTGGATGATCAACCAAGAGTTCCCATCTCCCTTATATAGAGCAATCCCTAGGAGTTACAACTCTATCCGGATTCTACATCTCCTGGAATCCCACATCTCCTTACCAGCGTGGGAATTCTGCCAACTGAGAGTCTGAACTTGATCCAAACTCTACCACTAAGAGTTTGATCCTTATCTGACTCAACCAGATCAAGACTTGTTGGGAGTTCATCCGCGGCACACCGCCGGACTCGATCTGGCGTGGGCCCAATGGCAGTCGGGCCACACAATTTTCCTAACATATTCTTCCCTTGAACCAGATCTTATCATTCCAAAAATAGGTTGAAGACCTGTTAGAGCTTCCAAACGTTGAATTAAGATTGAATTTTCCATTCTCATATGCTTTCCATATAATTTCATCTTCAAAGTTTGTGTTTGGAGGATGAAGTCCATTGATGATTTGGAAGATGTCAGCAAGGTGATTTGAAGCACTTTGATTAGTTGTCTAGACACTAGTTGTCCAGACACCATCAACAATAACTGACTAACTTTGATATGCCTTCCAAGCCCCATGTCAGAAATTGGCCTTTCTTCAAAAATATCAACCCGTCTACCACATGATTGCCAAGGATCAAGCCAAAAATGAGTACTTTTGCCATTTCCAATTATTGGCTGGACATAGTTTGTTGTTCTATTCTACTAGGACCCCATTTTGGGGTTGTAATAAAATAATATAATTATAATATAGCACATGATTGAGCTCAAGCATAAAGAATTGATTCATTTAGCAGAGAGAATGATGTAGGGTAAATGCCCAATCAATAAGTTGGAACAAATTTGTAAATATATCTTCGGTATAGAAATTGAAAGCATCAAGTTCGAACAAATAAAAAAAAAACAGTAAAATTAATTTGTCGGAAACGGTAAATTATTTCGATCAAAAGTGTATCACAGGGAATCAATTATTTCCATAGAACCAAATAACAAAAGGTACGTCACTTGGGATCCGGACTCGTCGTTTAGTCGGTGTTCCATCTGTTCTCCACATCTCTCATTCCTAGATTTGTCTGTTCATAGCTTTTGCATTGATTTGCCTCACAACTCGTGACACACATTGTTGTACTACAATCCCATATAAGATGCTTGTATGATAGACAATGGAGTAAGAGTGTATATGAATTGGATTTGTGTGGATTGGACTAAATCCATCATCAATTCTTTATTTACTGATTGGATTTGAAATCAGCCACTAAACATTAGCTGTTAAAATCGATTCGATCCGTGGAGGACCGGATCGGATCGGATTAATCTGTTTAATCCAATGTTAAAAAGAAAGACATCAAACATGTTGTTAAAAATCTCATATTTGGCCCCTTTAAATTTTCTTTCTTATTTTATATTTAGACATCTTAACTTATATTTAGACCCTTAAATTTTTTAATTTATATTTAATGTCAACAGATTGGATCGTATTTAATCCGCAGATTGAGAGTGAAACCCGTCACCGATCGGTTGCTAATAAATTATAAGATTTTCAATCCGTCACCAACCCGTTTACCTTCGGATCGATTAAAAATTTGCGGATCGGATCAGTTTTACGGATCAACAGATTTTTTTTGCACCCCTACTTTGGAGGAAAAGGTTTGTTGTGATCTTCATCTTTATTATTAGAATAGGGTTTTTAGTAGTAGAATCAGTCACTTTTCCTTTTTAGGATTTTTAAGACAGCGATAAGCCTAAAAGTCTTGAGCCCCTTTTTAGGCAGTGATGATCAATACCCAAGATGTTTTGGGCATTTGACCTTCCCTAATTTTCTCTTATGAGTGGTCTGATGGGGTTCAGCTCTATGGGGTCCACTTTGGCACACCTTTGATCAATGAAGCATTTTTTAATACTCTTCCTCCATTTATGCGTTCTCATGCCTAGTTTAATGCTCATCTAGCTTTTATTTACTGTTTTGGATTAAATCCCAAAAAAAAAAAAATCAAGGGCTAGTTGGGGTTGATTTTTTTTTTTTTTTTCATGACCTTCATTTGTAAAAGAGATCTTTTTATCCATACTACCACCAATGATTAGAAATTAGCATCCAAGTGGGTCCCATCAGCTGGACCCCACAATCACTGCTGGTGAAAACCTGAATCATTTTCTTAGTGGGTGATCAACTGCGGCAAAAGACACAGCGGCAGGCTCCCATTGGCTCATTCACAGGAAACGTTAGTAAAGAGCATCAGATGATCCAAACTCCTATCCCATCTTTCAACCGAAGGAAAGTTACTTGTTTTAGATAATTTGCATCTTTTGATGGTGATTTGCTGCTGAAAGAGCAGTTGCTTTGCTTTGTTGGTTGCATTGCATATTTGCATGAATGACTTTTTGTTTTGTTGATAAGTATCTATCCATCCCAGTCTCTTTTCCTCCCCTTTTATTCCAGCCTTTGCCTGAAATGTGTCTTTTTGGAGTAAAATGTTTCAAGTCACACAGCATGTGTGAAGTATGTGGCCACTTTTTTTTTATCCACGTCAATTCTGACCATTCAAAAGTTTGTGGATTTTTTTTTTTTTTTTTTTGTAATTTTTTCTTTTAGCCATTTAATATCATCTAGATCATTCTTCAAGGATGTAGACGTTTGGATTGAGTCCCTGCATGTATTTCACAAGTGACCAATGCATGCTTTTAGATAGGGATTGGCCACTGGGTGTAATTTCAGCTTTTGACCCCTTCGAACATCTTGGCCCATTTCTCACTCTCTCTTTTTTTGTGTGTTAGCCCTGTAAGTGCACAAAAATTCACAAACCTGGGAGTAGTGTTTTTGAGACTCACTGAGGAGGACGGAGGCTGAAGCTCCTTATTGGTGATGGAAGGACCGCTGCCTGAGAACCTGGAAGAGGGAAACGAAACAGGTCAGAGGACCCTGGCTGAGGGCAGCGCAGGGCTCTCCGATGCCCAAGTCATTATGAGAACTGGACTAAGGATAGAGATTTTGGGGAAGAAGATGATACCAGCGTGTAATGTATTCGTTGGCCCTGGTTTTGTGTATAGTATGTTGGATCGGATGTTCAATCATCCCCCCTGCTCTCTGCATCTGCTGTTCCTTATATCGATAGGGAGAGGGAGAGCGTTGGCTTTTGAGAGAGAGAGAGAGAGAGAGAGAGAGAGAGAGAGAGGTGGTTAGTCGTCCCATCATAGCCCACTCTGTCAGGCACTAGGGAGGTATAGTACCATCGTAGCCTTCTCTGGCGTCTGTGGACGCCGATCTGTCAGGAAGCATGGGAGGCTCTGTCATATGATATGGACGGTGCCCTCGTCTTGTCCCACGTGCTTGAGCGTCTATGGGAGGACAGCTGTCAGCCCCTGCCTTGGCTAGCTCTGGCATCCTGACCGAGGTCAGGGTGTGTTGCCGAGGTCGGGAACGACCTTGACTTGGCTAGAGAGAGATCTGGCAAAGGTGCCGAAGTAGAGCACTTGACCAAAGTGGGATGCTTTGGCCGAAGTGGAGTCTGCCGAGGTGGAAGTATGGACCGAGGTGGGAGCACCTGGCCGAGCTGATGGAGACTGAGACCGAGCCTCGGCGAGATGGACTAGCTGATGCGGGAGCACGAGACGGAGCATCTGGGCGGGACTCTGATGAGCTCGGGAATATCCCCACACAATAGCCCCCCAGCTTCTGAGCTCTTAGAGTACTCTTGGAGGTCGGAAGCTGAATATTGTGTAAGGAGAGCCTGGTAAAAAAGATGCGGGAGACTCGAAGGCCGACGCGATGACCGAGGCGAATGCCTTTTGGTGATGAACTTGTCTAATCATCAAAGGAGCTTGAGAGGATCTAGGATCTTTGCTTCAGCACTGTAGCGTATTTGATATGTAGCTGAGGTTGTTATCACGGTAATTACCGAGCTTTGATATCGCCATTTAGCCGGATTGCTGTCGGAGGACGACGTGAGGCCGAGCTCGTATGAGGCCGTGGCCAGTACGAGGTCGGACCGGCATAAGGCTGAGAAGGCATGTGGCGACCCTGCCGTAGTGCGAGTCATGTCCAGCTGCTATGAAAGCGACGCTGGGACGAGCATGGTGGCAAGTTGATGGAGTGCGAGTCACGCCCAGGTCCTATACAAGCGACCCAAGGGTGAGCTCGGTGGCGATGCCGAAGGACGAGTCACACCTGAGTGCTATACGAGCGACCCCAGGATGAGCTCGGTGGCGATGCCGAAGAACGAGTCACGCCTGAGTGCTATACTAGCGACCCCAGGGTAAGCTCCGTGCGATGCCAAAGAACGAGTCACGCCTGAGTACTATACGAGCGACCCCAGGGTGAGCTCGGTGGTGATGCCGAAGAACGAGTCACGCCTAAGTGCTATACGAGCGACCCCAGGGTGAGCTCGGTGGCTTTGCTGTCGGACGCTAGTCACGCCCATGTGCTATACAAGCGACCCCAGGGTGAGCTAGGCGGCTCTGCTGCCGGACTCGAGTCACGCCCAGGTGCTATACAAGCGACCCCAGGGTGAGCTCGGCGGCTCTGCGGCCGGACGCGAGTCACGCCCAGGTGCTATACAAGCGACCCCAGGGTGAGCTCGGTGGCTCTGCTGCCGAACGCGAGTCACGCCCAGGTGCAATACAAGCGACCATAGGGTGAGCTCGGTGGCTCTGCTGCCGGACGCGAGTCATGCCCAGGTGCTATACAAGCGACCCCGAGGGTGAGCTCGGCGGCTCTGCTGCCGGACTCGAGTCACGCCCAGGTGCTATACAAGCGACCCCAGGGTGAGCTAGGCGGCTCTGCTGCCGGACGCGAGTCACGCCCAGGTGCTATACAAGCGACCCCAGGGTGAGCTCGGTGGCTCTGTTGCCGGACTCGAGTCACGCCCAGGTGCTATACAAGCGACCCTGGGATGAGCTCGGTGGTGATCCCGAAGAACGAGTCACGCCTGAGTGCTATACGAGCGACCCCAGGGTGAGCTTGGTGGCTCTGCTGCCGGACGCGAGTCACGCCCAGGTGCTATACAAGCAACCCCAGGGTGAGCTCGGTGGCTCTGCTGCCGGACTTGAGTCACGCCCAGGTGCTATACAAGTGACCCTAGGGTGAGCTCGGTGGTGAGACCTTCGTGAGGCCGAGACCAGCATGAGGTCGTGCCAGCGTGAGGATGAGAACCTGACGCTGCTGCCACGATGCATGAAGTCGAGATTAGGCACGCGACCGAGCTGTAAGAGATGATCTGATGGCGGTAGAGACCGTGCGATCAAGGCTGACAGTAGAGGACCGTGCCATCAAGAATGACGGTAAAGGGTCGTGCGATCGAAGCCGACAGTAGAGGACCATGCCGATGTCGTCGAAGTTGACGGCCCCATCGAAGCTGACAGCAGAGGGTCGTGCCGTATGACGGTAGATGATCGTTCGATTGAAGCTGACGGGCCATCGAAACTGAGAATGCCGTAGGGGCTGATCACACCGTCGAAGCTGACAGCAGAGGATCGTGCCGGGAGACGGTAGAGGGTCGTACGATCAAAGCTGACGGGTGATAGCTGAAGGATGATAGGAGGCTTTGGCAGCCCCCCGAGCTAGAGGAGACTTCTGCCGAGCTGGGGACGTCTACCGAGCTTGGAGTGTCTGCGGCTGGAGGCACACGCCGAGCTGGGAATATCCGCCGAGCTGGAGATGTCTGCCGAGATGGAGATATCATCCGAGCTAGAGACATCTGTCGAGATGGAGATCACCTGGTTGCTCTCATAGAGGTCGAAGCGTTCCAGAGCTCGGGCTCCGTCTAGCTGAGGATCCTTCTGCCGGTAGAGCCCAAGTCAAAGGTTATCTCGTCGGGAAGGTGCTGAGACCCCCTTAGAGGATGAATCTAACCGAGTCTCCGGCTTGTGGACGCTTGCTGGACCAGATCTTGCTCCGGACCTTTCTTGTCGGAGGTTCGCCGTAAGCTGTGTTGACAGCGCCAATGGTTCATTTCCCTTTCTGGTTCTTCGAAGCATGGTGTTTGGGAAGATGACTTTTTGTCCGTTCCCCACAGACGGCACCATTTGTAAGTGCACAAAAATTCACAGACCTGGGGTAGTGTTTTTGAGACTCACTGAGGAGAACGGAGGCTGAAGCTCCTTGTTGATGATGGAAGGACCGCTGCCTGAGAACCTGGAAGAGGGAAACGAAACAGGTCAGAGGACCCTGGCTGTGGGCAGCGCAGGGCTCTCCGATGCCTAAGTCAGTATGAGAACTGAACTAAGGATAGAGATTTTGGGGAAGAATATGATACCAGCGCGTGGTGTATTCGTTGGCCCTGGTTTTGTGTATGGTGTGTTGGATCGGATGTTCGATCCCCATGCTCTCTGCATCTGTTGTTCCTTATATCGATAGGGAGAGGGAAAGAGTTGACTTTTGAGAGAGAGAGGTGGTTAGTCGTCCCATCATAGCCCACTCTGTCAGGCACTAGGGATGTATAGTCCCATCGTAGCCTACTCTGGCGTCTGTGGACGCCGATCTGTCAGGAAGCATGGGCGGTATGGGAGGCTCTGTCAGATGATATGGGCGGTGCCCTCGTCTTGTCCCACGTGCTTGAGCGTCCATGGGAGGACAGCTGTCAGCCCGGTCAGGGTGTGTTGCCGAGGTCGAGAACGACCTTAACTTGGCTAGAGAGAGATCTGGCAAAGGTGCCGAAGTGGAGCACTTGACCGAAGTGGGATGCTTTGGCCGAAGTGGAGTCTGTCGAGGTGGAAGTATGGACCGAGGTGGGAGCACCTGACCGAGCTGATGGAGACTGAGACCGAGCCTCGGCAAGATGGACTAGCCGGTGCGAAAGGCGCCTTTTTGAAGGAGGGAAGAACCCACACTTCAGGAGACGTGGCTCCCTAATCATGCTTTTGTCCCAAATCGAGTGTGAGCGCCTCCCACCCTCGGTTTATAGCCTTTGGCGTTACCAAAGGGTGCATGTGCACAAGGCTATAAACCGAGGGAGGGAGGCGCTCACACTCGATGTGGGACAAAAGCATGATTAGGGAGCCACGTCTCCTGAAGTGTACACAATACCTGCTGAAGTGTGGGTTCTTCCCTCCTTCAAACCCAAAGAATCAATATTTCACATATCAGTCAATAATGATCAAGAGTGAAAAAACCAACCACCTTGCATTGGATTAACCTTTTGATCAGTGAGCTATTTTCTTGCTAATATGTAGATTAGGTTAGGTTGAACATGGGCCAGATTGCCACAAGTCCAGCCATTCGGGGCAGATATGATTATATATTAAGGATTGTGTGTTGGATCTGTCCTCATACGATGGCCCGATTGTCAAACTAGCCGGACCTTGAGCAATGTACTATGCTTTTGTGGAGACCAAACTAGATAACCCAGCCTGAACCAACAAATTCATCGGAAAGAGACCCAAATTACCCAATAGTTTCCTGATGGGCTCATCCCACATTGACTTTTAGGGCAGTTGACTAATAAATAAATGGGCTAGATTTGTGCAAGTTTGACCAGTTGAGCACAGTTACGTGATCTAAGGTATTTGCATAATCTGATTTCTGGCTATCCTCAGTATTCATTCTTTTGGGTCCATGAATTGAAAGATTTGGATAGAGGTAAATTTTTTTTTTGCTAACCGGGGGTATCCAAGGCCTCTTAGAGCACTTGACTAAATCCCCCGGGGTGGTGGCCGGATAGAGGTAGATGAGTAGCTAGCTACCATATAAGATTAGTTGTGATTAATGCATATCATATTGTGTGTGCTCATTATTCAATTCCCTTGCCCTTGATCATGTTCTTTGTGTTAAGTTCTTTAGATTTCTCCTTTTGAACATATTAAGAAGAAATAAATATACACAAAATAAATATAAAATACTGTTGGAAAATTCTCATAAATTATTTTTCAGATTTCTTCATTTTGTTCTTATTATTCTTGTAATATTCAGGTAGATATCACTATATTAACTCAATATTTTCAAATCCTGCGAATATTTGTAACAGTGCCTTTCTCAGGGCAACTGGGTATGGCAAACAAGTCCTCCCTCACCAGAAGACATTGAAGTTTTGAGATATTTGCAAAAAAGTCCAAATCTTAAAATTCTGAAATTTTTTTCATTCCTATGAGCCCTAAATGCGTGATCCAGATTATTCATCATCTCTAGAAAGCCAAAAATGACCGTGGGTTAAAAGTTCAGGTCTTGATTCTTTATGGATTATGAGAAATTTACGAAAATAGTAGAACCGGTGGCACACAGTGTACACAAAAGATTCCAAGGGTGTTTGTCAAACATGAAATGCCATAAATCCTCTCCTTAAAAATCTTTACTGAGAATAGCTTGCTTCCAGGGGACCCACTCCCTTATTTCATGGTTTTGAAACCTTCCCCAGCCATTTTTTACATTAATTGACAAATCTTTCAGTAACATTGAGTCATTTTACATAAAAGGAGGTAAAACGCATTTCGTTTAATCAAAATTGAAATTTATGCTAATCCGGTGCTAATAGAAATCTTCCTTTGACTTTCCCCATGTGACATGACTTGTTCTGCCATAGCTTTATTAAATGATAAATCAACTTTGGATTTCTTACCCAATTAATAATGGGCTAGACTTTGGGTTCAATCCACAGTCCACATCTGCTATCAAACCTGCCAACTTCGCCTAACTCTGCTCATCTAAGTTAACAAGCCAATTTAACCTAAATCTGACTTGGTAATTTAAGAGCTCAATGAGTCGACCCGAGAACCTGGCCCGACCGATTGCCACCCCTAGCTGTTGCTGCCCATGTGCGGCAAAGGCTCTTTTGGTTCAGTATACAGTGGTGGTGAAGAAACTGGATTCACATCTCTCTTGTTCTTTTATCCAGTTACAACCAATTTCTTTAGTTTTCAGGAAACTTGTACCCCTTGACATAATAACAGGAGGTAATCTTGGGTCTTGAGAATTTGTGAAATTCGTTGATACCACATTTTTTAAAAAACCTGTTTGGTCCATATTTGATGTTCAGCAACTCAAATATATATGGTGAGGCCTAGTGTAACATTGTTCTCTCGGCCTTCTTTCATATTGGTTTTTGGACAGTCTATTGAACTTCTTCTAAAAAAAAGGGATGAAACTCACTGGTCATGGGTCTATTTAGTTGGAGGATTTGTTAGCCAAATGATTGAGTTAAAAAGAGAAATCATGAAAAAGAGCCGAGGAGCACGTCAAAAAATAACATCATAATAGGGTGGGGGCCTTCCCTTATTTTCACAGTCTTATTATCACAAATTAATTAGAAACTCTATACCTTATTAAGATCTCATTTTGATTTTGCCGTTCAAATTTTGAAACTCATGAATATGACTTAAGGCCCGTTTATGGATCAGAATTTATGATAAGAATTTGGGATGTTGTGTTTTTTTTTTACATGACGTGACGTCTTGTTCCTGACATTTGAAATGCTTTGTTTCTTTCATCAGAATTTCAAATTCCAACCACCTAAAAGGGATCTCAAGTGATTTTTTTGGAATTCTAGGAATTCCACTCTCTATGCATTCTGTTGAAATTTCAAATGCTCCACCGAAAAATGGGATTCCACTTAAGGGGACAACTTTAGGCGCCTGTTTTTTTTTTTTAGAACTCAAGGAATTCCTGTTTGAAAATTTTCTAAATTCCCAAACAAAGTGAAATTCCTAAATGATCTTTTGGATTTGAGCATCTATGAATTCCACCAGAATGCAAAGAGGGTGGAAATCCTAAATTTCCAAATGTCATTTGGGACCTTTGATATGGTTGAAATTCCTGAATGCTACAAAAGATTCATGGGATTTACAAATGCTAACATCATGTCCCAAAAACCCTGACATTTTGAATTCATGCCAGGAATTTGAAACTAGTAAAGAAACAAGCCCTTGTGGAATTTGAAATTCCCTCATACATGAATTTTTGAAATTCTAGTAAAGAAATTGACCCTTAAACCAACCCACTCAAATACCCATCTCCGTACATCAAAAGTATTGATTCGTCCCGCATTTCCTTAGTTTCAAGAGATGTTTTCTAAAGCAGAAGGAAGCAACAACATAAAATTATCCATTTACATTCAACAACGACCACAAAAAATAAGCTAGTGTTAAACATTGTCAATCTATTAATAGTTTAATGACAAGATACTTTAGTCTCACAGTAATAATTAATGACCAAGTTCTAATCCTCATGTCAGAAGAAACACTCTTGGACCAATAATCCAATCGGGCATAATAAAATAATAAAAAAAAGGAGGAAAAAAAAGGCTTACATCATCCGGAAGGTTGAATTATTTGTTTGTGGTTTATCCACTGTAAGGTCCAGGACTGCTAAAATGAGATACATACAAATGCTAGTGCTCACAAAAAGAAAAACAAACAAATAAATAAAATAACATTAAAGCCAACAATTTAGGAAAAAAACTTTAAATAATCTATTGGGCGTTCTCATCCCCACTTGGATGCTTCTAGCTTCTGTGTAGAAGGTATTGAGGACATGGGGTGTGCACAGAGGAATCCGAAACGGATGTTTCTAGCATTCAGTATTAAAGCTTTATGAGTCAAAAACATTTTAGGTGCATTTATCTTTGTAATTAAATTGAAGAGCTGTCAATGGCCATGTCAATATCCAATTGGGATAATCGCTCGAAAGTGTGTATGACTTGGTTTGTCAAAGGTAAGATCCCACTACGCTAGAGGGCATAAAAGTTATGCTTAAACCAAAAGGGGCTGGCATCATCAAAGCCAGTTAAGACTTAAGACCCTCTTTTGTCTCTCATGCAAGAGGACAGTTTGGCAACTCTACTAATAAAGTGAAGTGAAGTGAAGTTTATTTAAAAAAAAGAATAAAATATGCGTGAGTTATAATACCATTTTATTTTTAATTGTTTGTTATGAAATCTTTTTGACTTTTTACATGGAAAAGTAGAGTTTTTTTTTTTTTTTTTTAGTGGATAAAGTTAGTTGCTTTTTTTTACTTTTTTTTTTTTTAAGAAGATGAAGGGAGTTTTGAATTAAAGTATTTTTTTTACGTGACATCTTATATGAAAAATATAAGCTTTACTTGACTTTTACTATAATAGTAAAGTGTCAAATTAGCCTTAGTGCAGTAGAGCCCATTTGTTGAAAATCCAATATGGTTAAAATCCATCCAAATTTTACTTCAAAGATTTGGATGCATTCATTTTGAGTAGCTCAAACTTTTAATAGATTGGCCCCAGTTTCACTCTATTCCTTCCACCCAAAAAAGTCCAAGTGAGACACTCAGATGATGGGGACTCAAAAACATCCATACTGTAATAAGCCAGATTACTGTCTAATTTTGTATTGGAATGGATAAGTACCAAAAGGCAAAGCAGGTGCTTTTGTCAAAAATATAAGCAAATGGATAGATATTGTACCTTGGGTATACACCAAATCTGATATATATGTGCACAGCCGGTTTGATAAGACTAGAAAATACGTATACACAAACATTATATGTATATATATACTAAGGTATTATAAGTTATAAGATGCGTATTTTGCATCTGTCTCCTCTCGCTCTCCATCAGAAGGAAAAGAACCCTAACCAGCTGATCTTTACAAGTAAGTCTCTGTCTTCAAAGACAGATTTCCTAATTCAAATTCTGTTTCCATTTCTGCTGTCCATTTCATAGCTGTTTGATTATGTGAAATGAGTTTCTGTTACCTTTTTTTTTTTTAAAAAGATCTCTTTTTGTAATAATATCTGGTTTTCTCTGCACATTCTCTTGTATGTAGATCTCACTACAAAACCACAAAAAGCTGAGATCTTTCTAAGTTATTGTGCAGGAGACGATTTGGGGTTTTGTTGATTCGATTTGAGATGGGATTTCAGCCGTCCTTTTGTTTTCTTCTCGTGCATTTCTAATGGTTTCTGAGATCTGAGCGCCTTTTTTTTTTCTTTTGCATTTAGGTTTCAAGGCATTTTTTGTCTGGTTATGCTTTGCTTCTTGTTTTTTTCTTCGATTTCGATCCGACCCGGAAATGGGTTTTGTTGTTTCTTTCAAGAATATGAATGCAGCAGATGGACTGAGAAGAGGATCGATATATTGATCATTTCCTGAGCTTCTTTTGGGTGGGGTATTATCCGTTGCTGAGAATCTGTTTATATGGCTGGAGATGGCGGATTCGGGCCTTTTGGTCGGTATTGGCAGATGTTGAAGGAGTTGAACATTGCTGCAGAGCGAGAGCAGAAGCCCCTCCTCCCAGGCCGTGATGCCAGTGTCATGGTCAATGGCGGAGGCTTCCTCCATCGCGAGTGCGGGGTACCCGAATCGACTCTTCCTATGGAGTTTATGCGTGATGGTTGGATGAGCCCAAGAGATAGGCTTTTCCATGGATTTCCTGGGAATCAGAACTTCCCCTTCCAACCCGAAGGTTCTGGAGATCACAATTCACATATCCCACCACCACTGGATTCGCCTAAGGTTGAACACCCACAAGTCGAAGAGGAAGGCAGTAAAGAGGATGGGCCGATAAAAAAACGATCCAATGGGCGTGGCGGTAAAGCCCCAAAAGCAAAGAAGAGTAAAAGGAATAATTCATCTGGGTTGAAAGACGATATCAACTGCTCTGTGCCACGACCCAAGCCTGATAAGGTCACAGGTGTTGTGATCAATGGAGTAGATATTGATATTTCAGGCATTCCGATACCTGTATGTTCCTGCACTGGAGGGCCGCAGCAGTGTTACAGGTGGGGCTGTGGTGGGTGGCAGTCAGCATGCTGCACCACCAGCATTTCAATGTATCCCTTACCGTTGAGCACTAAGAGGCGTGGAGCGAGGATCGCTGGGCGGAAGATGAGCCAGGGTGCATTTAAGAAGGTCTTAGAGAAGCTCATGGCCGAAGGCTATAACCTTTCTAATCCTATAGATTTGAAGACGCATTGGGCGAAACATGGGACGAACAAGTTCGTGACAATCAGGTAGATGTACAATCTTGATAACAGCTGGCTTCTTATTGCATCTGACCTGTTTATCCTCTGTGTATATATGTTTATGGCCTGGTGCAAGTGGCCTCTCAAAGAGTTTTACTCCATGAATTTTCTGAGTCGTTAAATGTTTTTTGAAATTCAGACATTTGGGTTCTTCAGGTACATTTCTCCTCTAAACTTGTAGCTGTAAGTGACATGTAGCCGTTATTTTAGCTGCTAAGAGGGTTCAGGAACTAATAGATAAAATTTATGTATGGGTTTAGTCATTGCAGGATAATCTTTTTCCTACATTGTATCCGATGTTATTTAAATACAGATTTTCAACAGTCTCTTTGTTTCTGTGCTTACACTTTTATTTCTTATAGACTGGCTAGTGATCATAGTTTCATAGAACACAGTTTGGATGATTTACAATGTTTTTTGTGATGTTGTAGTTGTAAATCACAACTGGTCCATCTAAATATTTTGTTTATGCTGCTTTTTTAGGGTGATGAGAAATGATATGGCACATTAAGTGGGATTGCTTTTGACCTTTTGACTCCTAAGTCAATAGGGATTGATTTTGCCCTGATAATGATCTGGAATGAAAGTGAGACGAAAAACAGTTTCCCAATCCCTATCTTATGTGTTTTGCGATTTTTCACACAGTCCCAAGTGCATAACAGAAAGGTATTCAACTTCGTCTGCTCTGCTAAAATAATAGAATATTTTCAATTTGATGTACAACAGATGTACTTGCCTGGTTCTTTTCTTTAATAAAATTTACCGTTATAAAAAAAAAAACCCAGACGTTCTTTTGGCTGGTTGCATATCTAACTATACTTGTGTCTTTAGATGCAGTTATCTTTTTCTTTTTTTCTCCCTTTCTTTTCCTCTTTTTGGAAGTATTTCAACTCTTTCCCTTTGCTAGAAATTCTACTCCCTCTTCCCATCTCAGAATAAATAAACTAGCCAGTTACCAGCATCGTTTTCTTATTACTTTCAATAAATTTACCAAATATTACAAGTAGATGCACGCACACAGATAGCTTGCAGATAGCTTTGCTATTTTGGGAGAACTTTGACGTTCGTTTTTACTGGTCATCAATAACAAGCTGTGGCCGGGGAACACCTAGCCGGATTAAGGAATCTGCCTTTTTTTTTTTTTTTAACTGTTTATAGTTCTCTCTCTCTCTCTCTCTCTCTCTCTCTCTCTCTCTCTCTCTCTCTCTCTCTCTCTCTCTCTCTCTCTCTCTCTCTAATTTCCTTATATATAACAATGTTTATAAGTGATGCAAGCCCTAGGGTTAGGGCTTGCATGGAAAAGTGTCGAAGCTCGATACGTGGTCTCTGTAGAGAGTTTCAAACGATGGCGCACCTCAAGGGATAAAACTCTCACACAGTTTTGAAAATCGGAATCGTATCGCAATTCATACCCATGAATCGAATCGAGTTGTGAATCGTTTCACGAATAGTAGGATTTTTTATTTTTCTAATATAATTGAAAAATAATTACAAAAAAAAAAAAACTAGTTATTCATAACCATCCAATTTCCCATTTATAGCAGTATAAATAGGATGACAAATAAGTCTGTAATTCAATCATATCAAGAACATCATGACATATATTAACACCTAATAAATGATATGTGTAAATGGTTTAATTAGTTTAATGTATCAATATATATTTATTTTATGTTATCTTTAAATCAAAATATAAAGAAAAAATTAAATCTAAACCATCAATCTTACGCGATAGGATATCTCTTGAAGTTAAGAAAGTGTTTATAAAAAAAAAAAAGATATGGACAAGCCTTATACAAATAGTCGAATGCTTTACTGAAATGCATGTTCTTTATTTATCTCTAAAACCTCCCCAAAGCCGTGAATATTCTTATGAGGTTTTATTAACTGCTAAATAACTTTTAAAAGTAAAAGCACTAAAAGAAAGAAAAAAAAAAGATTGTTAATATTAATTTAGTTGTTGTAGCTATTCTCACTCAGCTGAATCGCTCGAATCGTAAGATTCGACGAAACAAGTATCGAATCGTAAGATTCACACTTGCATCCTCAGATTCAATTGTAAATGGAATTCGTTGCATAGATACGAATCGTTTTCCTTAAGGCTCGGGATACGAATCGTAGGATTCTGATAATTATGCCGACACAAAATTCTATTAACCTTCAAAGTCTGAACTTTGAATCTCTACAATGCATATAAATAGGAAAAAGAAACCTTAGGGGCTGAGATTCCTACTTGAACTAGGAAACTAAACAAATTAGAAACTTATCCTAATTAAAACTCATTATTTAAAATTAGAAACTAATATCGATTAATTAAAATAAGAAAATCTCTAATCTTCCTTAGGTCTGACATGTGGGCCACGAGTTTCCTTGCAATGACTCATTGTCGCTGCTGCATCAATAAGCCAATAAAGTAACGTAATGTATAATTGCTTGTGAGTAGCCTAATTGAGAAAAAGAGAAGATATCTTCTTCCTTGATGTTGAGCGATTCCACCACCTGCATTGAGGTCTCCTGTGAAAATCCACTGTGTGAGCGACTGTGCGAGTTGTTCACGAGGATTTATCTCCACTGGTTTACCATTCTTAGTAATGGAATGCTTAATCATAGCATGGTTTTGAAAATGTGATCAAAGTAGTCTGACCTGCATGTTTCTGGAAATGTCTAATCTTCAATTGTCCACCTATCTTATTCCCTACCAAGACCCTGCATTTCTCAAACCTGAATCAATGTTTTAAATACTCCTTGTGGTCGAGCACCTCTAGATTTGAGTTTCAAATCTTATGACCGTCATTATCTCCCTTGTTTCTCAAGCACACATTGCTGCAATAACTAATCGTCACCTTACCTGGTCTGCATGGGTATAATGCTGTACAAGCTGTGGGATTATCATATTGTTTTTATTGTTTTCCTGTTTTAGCCCTCACTTGATGCCCTAACAGGGGGTGATCTTTGTAATTTCTTGTAAACATCGAATGATCTGATAGGGTCCTTTGAAAGCCAACTCCTTTAACTGCTGTTCTGCACCTTTTAGACCAGCAGAGGCAAACATTGAAGACAACTCCAGCATGGATGCAAGCTGGACCTAGCTAGTCAGTAGATTCACATGAGAATAAACCCACTTCCAATTTAATCCCTTTTAGGTATGTTATCACTTTACACATATCGATTGAGAATTGGAAATCATTAGTTTGAAAGAACTCTCTGTGTTGATCGGTTGAAGACAAAACACAACTTACCCGAAGAGAGAGCTGAGCTCCCCTGGTGAAAGTGCGATTCAAAGTGAAAGCAAGAATGCCGGATAGAAGACTGAAGTTGCAATATCACTTTTTATGAAGCCCAATGCTCTGATACCAATTTTGATAGAGGTTGAAGCTCTAGTACCAATTTGACGCAGGAGCGAACAGCTATGGCTGAGCCAATCTGCTAAGGTCTGAAATTTTGTTACCAAATATAATGCAAGGGGATAATGGATTCAAATCAGAAGGTTGAAACTTGAAACTCAATTGAAGCTTGAAGAGATATGAATCTAAAGTCCAAACTCGGAAGTCAAATCCCAAGCCCTAGCCTAAAATAGATGCACGATTCGCACCCAAGATCAAGCATAAAGCCATAAACACACGTCCCTAATTTGAAGAAATTTTGTTGAGATTTTATTAATTGAACGAATGAATGGAAAACATAAATGCGACGTGCATTTATAGACAACTTTGAATGTGCACAAGCTGCATTCCAAATATGTCACTAAATCAAACTAAATTTGTAATGGTTCTACGTTCCACTAGTAAAAGAATTGTCATAATTTCTCCAAATCACAATATTGGGTTCATCCCACTAGTAACTGATGTAGGACAAATTTCGTGTCCAGCCCCTGATTAGATCAAACTTTAAACATCTTCTATTTTGAATGTAAAAGATGACAAGTGGAGTTGATCATCCAATCAATAGACAGATCACATTATTCAATGGTGCTAAGGAATATGCTTGCCCAAACAAATCTTCAATAAGATTGTATCTTGGTCTTCCACAGAAAAAACCTTATAAAGAGATTCTTATTTTATCAACTTCTCCCAATATTTAGTGTGACATTACTTTATATAGGAAATAAAGGGCATCCTAATCCTATTTTAATTTAGTTTCAGAATCTAATGCATTACATCCCTTTTGTAAGGAAAAATATTTCGAATACCTTATCAATCTAGATTACAAATAATAATGGAAATTAAATCCTAAGGATAGCTAATTTCCTTCCATTCTCTGTGACCTAATAAAACTTACCTAACAGTTTGCAAGAAAGAAAGGAAGAAGTTGCATATTTGAGAATATCCTATAAATGCCACTAGATGTGGACCCTCCTTTGGGGCCACCTCATGCGAGCTGCATCAGTAACTGAATAACTTATCAAAATAGACCCAACCTCATACGGATTGAGTTCGTTAGAATTGGTCTCTTCTATGAAAAAGACAAAATTAGACTCCCAACTTTATAATCTGTAGCCAATTACAACAAAGACTCCTATACTTTGATTTGTGACTGCATAAAAACACTAGAAAATCTACTTACTAAGACTTCTAAACAATGAAGACTCCAATGATAGACGTGGTTTGATCCTTTCAGCCCATGTTAGACATGGTTTGGTCTTCCAAGCCCATGTTAGACCACCCCTTGAACTTCATTTCACCTAGAGGGCACTACAGGCCAAATCTTTGGAGAGCGGCGCAATACTTGATGAAGGGTCAAAATCTCAACCATGGAAGAATCATGACCCCAATAAGTCTGCCAAAAGCTGACCAAATCATGGAGTTATCATCATGAAGGCGGCCCTGAACATCAGCTGGACTCGAGTTCACAAAATAATGAACTGTCATAATTAATGCAATAGCTTTTGAAGGTTGCGGTTTCCAAATTGAATGAACCTTTGTGGCGATAGAAGAAGATTAGGCTTCCAGACATCTTCTTAAATGTTCTGAAGGAGCAAGTTCTGAATTTCTTAAGTCACTAAAAGATGACATCCACACTGGCATTTCAACAAACCTGGGTTTAGGAGCAGAAAATATCTCAGAATGTCTTTTAATTCCACTCCCTCCACATTCCTTGGATGATTGCTACAAAGGTAAAGCTTCAGCAATGTCTTGACCTTCATTCGACCAGGGCCAAAGTTCCACGCTTCCAAAGCATACCCAATATGTGAAACTGCTTACCCTTTATATGTGAAGCATTCACTCAAAGGAGGAGAGTTAGGAAGTTTATGTATCTTGAGTTCACATGGAGCGTGAAGTGAAGGTAGAGGTGTTTGTCTGGTATCAGCAGATATGTATCCTGAGTTCAAATTTGGGTGACATTGCATGTCTATGGATGGACAGTGAACATGTATAATGAAGTGAAGGAGGAGGTATTTGTCTGCTATCAGCGAACATGTATCCTGAGTTCACATTGTGGGATGCACTATGATGGACGGTGAGCATGTTTAATGAAGTGAAGGTGGAACACGTATCCTGAGCTATATCCTGAACATGTATGATGGGTGAAGGTGGGGGTATTTGTCTGGTATCATTTAACATGTATCCTGAG